>JAJAGP010001970.1:57863-144748 GCA_025084515.1 Ancistrus triradiatus
AAGATTCAGTTGTGTGGCAGGTTTTATTTAGTGCAGTTTTTAATTAGTGGGATTAACTTAAGTTAAATAATGACTACAAACATTACATGCACTGAATGACACATATTGCTATTTACAAGAAGTAAGTTTTAATTGTAAGTTACACAATCTGAACTGGATTGTTTTAATGTTGGATGTTGACTTATGAGAGGTCGTTTAGGCCATTATTCAAACTTACCTCTCACACTCACTATCATACTCTCTCACACTCACCATCAAACCTCTCACACACACTATCATACTCTTTCACACACACTATCATACTCTCTCACACACACTATCATACTCTCTCACACGCACTATCATACTCTTTCACACACACTATCATACTCTCTCACACTCACCATCAAACCTCTCACACACACTATCATACTCTTTCACACACACTATCATACTCTCTCACACACACTATCATACTCTCTCACACACTATCATACTCTTTCACACACACTATCATACTCTCTCACACACACTATCAAACTATTAGGCATTCTTGATAGTGAGTGTGAGAGAGTTTGATAGTGAATGTAAGAGAGTTTGATAGTGAGTGTGAGAGTATGACAGTGTGCACGAGAGGTAAATTTGAAAAGTGGCCTAAACAGCCTCTCATAGTTTACTGTAAAGTAGATGTGGAGCTTTCATATTTATATACATTGCCAAATGAATAATAAATGACAAGAACATTACAACATCAAAATACATAATCTGTGGTATGAAGAATTATTATAAATTAAGGTTTGAAATAAAGAAAAATGCTTGCGAGTAACACCCTTTCTTCTAATGTCTTTATACACCTAAGTTCATTTTCAAAGTTTGAAATGATTCGTAAGTGTAGTATTTTGGATACTGTTTTCTACATAAGTTGTTTTTTCAATCAGTGACGTTGTGTGAAATGTTTGCCTACCTACTACCATGAAAGAAGTAACCTAACCTTCATCATGGCCGAGTATGCATATCTAATGTTTCATACATTTACTGCAGATGCTGTACAAGGTTACTGTATTGAACATTTTTTAAAGATAGTGACAGAGTGATCACTGCTTTGTCTTACCAAATAGTACACTGCTTGCCAGGTCACACACAAACCACCTGACAGCACTGTTGCTAAAGTGTGGAAATTCAATTGCAGACAGTGGAAGTCCTGATGATGCAAGGAACTGCACTTGTGCCCTCTCTCACAACTCTCACTCACAGTGAACACAACAGTTTATACTAAATTATTTCTTGCAATTTGCATTTAGCTTCACATTTTATTTTGAGCTCCAAGAAATGTTCTGGAATTACCATATGAAGCTAGGACTTTGCCTGGTTCTGTGTTTTATTTTTTTGACCAAATGAAAAGAAATAAAATACAGTTCTGCTGTCACATTTACCCTGGTGGTTATCTCTCTTCTTTGAGACAAGCCTCTGTCAATACTGCTACACTGGTGCCAAAACTGGTACTGGAAAAGAAAGGAAACTATGCCCCCTATAAATGACTGGAATATGTCCCTTCCCTCAAGTAATCCTGCAGGGAAATCAACATCAAGCACTCTTCAGCCTACAGCAGGAACAGGAAATGTTCAGCAAGTTTGCCAAACCTGCAGGCCGTGTACAGAGCTTTTGGGGGAAGGGGATCTTAAACTGTATGTTCACACAATTGCTTCTTACACCAGTTGTCTGGTGTCATGTGACTGTGTGGAGTCCAAAACGATAAATTATATTTTCTTGGTCATAGAATACACCCCAGTCAGGAACTGGTACTGGTTAGTATCCATAAGGGTACACATCAGGTCTTGATAGACCTAGGAAGCACCAATTCACATCCACCAAGATATGACTGATAAGACAAGGCTGTTTAGGCCCACCTTTCTCACCCAGTTATCTTGGGTCCCTGTCAGCCAGAGTACATCTACATCTAGGCATTAGGCAGATGCCCTTATCCAATGAGACTATCAACTTATGCAATCTTACAAATTACAACTGTTTCAATCCAAGCAATTGTGGTTTAGAGGTATTGCTCAGTGGCAGCTTGGTTGAGGTGGGATTTGAGCCCTGGACCTTTTGGTCCATAATCCAGTACCTTAACCACTAGGCTACCAAAGTCCCACAGTATTATAAAATAGATAGCAGATTTAGAACTGAATGGGTCCCATGAAAACAAGTGCTGTGTGGATTGTGCTTGCTTAGCAGTGGATTCTATCATAAGTACATTATGTGGTGATGACAGGGGTGGGGAAGAAATGATGATGATGTGTAACCAGACCAGAGTACAGTGATGGCAGAGGGCCTCACTAGAAAGATTTGACCCATTAGGATGGACATTATGAAAATAGCGTTTCATGTTAGTCATGGTGAATTATGCTATGTGATACCTCAAGCAGTGGCAAGATTGGTTAGTAGAATGCTTTAATAAATGCTTAAGAATGGGATTCATAAGTATGTTGACAGAGATAGTTGCAACTGTAATAAATTGGGAAAAAGTGCCCCAAGCAATTTCTTGGCTTTTCCCCATTCAATCTTACAAAGGGGTGGAAGCTGCACAGAGAGTACAACAAATTGTAATGAAATACAGTATCTCTCTTGTGTGCAGACATTTGGGAGTAAAAACCTACTGCACGTGGGAGTAATTCTGCAACGAGGCATTCTGATATTGCTTCTCTTCTGTCTGCCCTGCTGGGCCCTGCTCATCAACACCCAGGCCCTCCTGCTCCTTTTGGGACAGGACCCCGATGTAGCCAGGTGACTCACATCTTCAACACATGATTAACACTTTCTATAAACTGGTTTAAATTGTATAATTAGAAAATTTTTAAAATCCCTAGTTCAATCCATTCTCCAACTGTGTAAAGTTTGCATGTCCTCCCTGTGTCTTTATGGTTTCTGGGCACTGCATGGATTAGTTTAATTGGTCTCTCTAAATTGGCACAGTGCGTGTTTGATGAATGTAGTTGTAGACATGCTGCTGTTCTGAATTCATTATTGTTGATACAAAGATAATACATTTAAAAAGAAAATGATGATTACATTGAATCAACATCAGGAGTCGCTGGAGTGAATGGCTTATAGAGACATTCAATGCAGTACAACAATTTATATTTCAAGGTGTGGAAAAACATAATCAGGATGTACCAAACACAAATTGTATTGATCTGCAATAAAACGTTCTTTATATTAGCATTATGCTGACATGAAAAGGGATTTGGAGGTGAGTTGTAAATATGTAGAAAAACTTATTTCAATTGGCATCCTAATGCTAACCTTGTTTATTGACTGTTCTGTGATTTAGTGGTTAGTTGGTTACCAGTAAGTCTTACACATAAATGCACTAGACAGCTATATCTGTATGTCAATATAAGCCTAATCCCATATTCTAGCCAACCACTCCACCGACATGGGTTCAAGTCCCTAAGGTGCATTTTGGCTGGGTCAGGCCTCACATGCAGACACAATTGGCTGTGTTTGAGGAAAAACAGGCCAATCAAGGGATCATCCCCTTGATCATCCCCTTCGACTGCAATAGTGACTCCTACCCAGCCATGCATTGGACTGGTGTCTCATCCCATGCATAGGCCCTGGATCCCCACTGACCCTGACAGATGCAATGTTTGTTGTTATAAATCATTTCATCGTCATAACAATTTGAGTGAAACTTTTAATCTTTCAAAATACTACATACATTTCCATATTTATTTGTATTTGGTATTCCCCTCCTTTTTAGTTGTAATGCTGTAATCTTGCTGAAATGTGTAATGATTAAATTATTAATGGATTAATGGAGAGTTTATATTTTTATATATATATATATATATATATATATATATATATATATATATATATATATATAAGGAGCTGCAGAGTAAGTTCTTGCCAAACCAATATTGAAATTTGAACTTTCATAAAATCCTGTAGCTTTTATAGAGCATTCCTTTCCTATACTACCTGTACTAAACCCTATCACATAAACTGATTAACCATTTTGTTTTCTTTCAGGGTAGCACAGCTTTATGTTGTTGCATACATTCCTGCTGTTCCAGTAAGGCGAAAATTTCATAACAGTTTTTTTCATTTTTATTTGCAAAATATGTGACATGAAAATTGTTGAAACCTGTCTCATGTTGGTTCATGTTTTTGTAAAGGCTATATTTCTGTACCAGCTGCAGCTGTCTTACCTGCAAAACCAGGTTTGTTGTAGACAAGCTCTAATTAATAATATCTGTCTGTTTCTTCTGTTAATACGTTGAATATGTTTGTTTCCAGGGTGTGATTGTACCTCAAATGTATGCATCTTTGGTGGCCAACATTATGAACGCCCTGGTTAACTATGTTTTGCTATATTGGTGGGATCTCGGTGTACAGTAAGTGCTTTATATCTTTAAGTTTTAACCTTTCCACTTTTGAAAATACCGAATTTGTGTACATTTTATTTTTTTGTGTGGTTGTATTTCAGTGGTTCAGCAGCAGCCAACAGCTTTGCCCAGGTCTTTGCCTGCTTTGCTCTGTTCTCTTACATTCGCTTCAAGAAACTCCATGTTAAAACATGGGGAGGTAAGCCTGTTCCTTTATATATTACACTAAAATTCAGTGGGCTATATTACAACATATTCTTGTATCTGGATCTAGTCAAACACCTGATAAAACAGAGCTGTTGATTGGTGCAGTTCTTTCTTTCTTTGCACATTCAGGCTGGTCCTCCGAGTCCCTGCAGGAGTGGGGCAAATATATGAAGCTGGCTATTCCTAGTACACTAATGGTATGCTTTGAATGGTGGATCTACGAGATTGGGGGATTCTTAGCAGGTGGTCTGTTTCATCAAAGCATATGAAAGATTTTATTTGTTTTCTTATAGAAACCCAACTGATATTGCTCTTACTTACAGGAATGGTAGGAGAAGTGGACCTGGCTGCACAACATGTGGTCATAATGCTGGCTTATATAAACTACATGGTAATGCAGTGGTGTCATTTTAAATCCCTTTTGGTATTCATTCACTTTTGTGGTGGCAACTATGTAACACATTAATGGCGCTGTGTTATTCTTTAGGCTAGTTATGGGCAATATGTGCCATAGTTCATGCATGTGCCTCTAGATTAAAAAAACATTTATTTTCAGTTCACAAGATAAGTCTATTCACTGTAAGGCGACATGCATCAGCAGATGCATGATTACTGAAGTGTTTGTATAAACATCGTAGTAACTGCTACCATAAACTAGATCAGATTTCAAAACATGATGAAGAGCAATCTGATTATTCCACACATACATACTTCATGTTTTCTACATATGCACACATGAACAAACCACATATTGTTGTACTGAACAAATTAATAATAGTTTTGTTACTATTCTCACATATTTTTGTATGTAATATATAGGGACTGACAGACAAGGAGAACATTATATGATATTTTGCTGCCATACAGTTAATCAAATCAAGAGATCCATCATTAGCAGCATGTCATATCATATGATTCCTGCCAACCAAAAATGAACACATAGCATTTATTACATCCAATCACTATGTCAGTTTACAGTGTAATGCAGGGTCACCCCTGGTCGGCCACACGTGATGTCTATAATTCTGACCCCAACTCCACCCGGAGGATCACTAAAACTCAGTAACCTGTCCCTGGAACGGCTTTAGATATAAACAAATATCCAGAACCAACATACGGTGCAACAAATCATTCTACCAGTGATATAAAAGTACAAGAGCCTGGCCCTACATGGAAAGAACGACATCCATTGATTGGTCACTTGCATCTCATCAGGCTATTAGAATGGAACACAACTCAAGCTTCAGGGATCAAAGTAGGTTGGCTCACTAGGTAGTCATTCCCAATGCTGTGTCACCTTAGTTTGATCCAGCTTTGGTCGTGGATGTTTGTGTATGTCTCCAGAATATTAAGCCACCACATTTTACACAGTTGGGTGAACTTCTACTGTCCAACACATTTTGCTAGACTCTAATAAAACTGACATACAAAAATTGACATTACACTAACACCATATTACACCAAATTATAAGGTAACCACGTTATCGAATAATTGTGTATATGTCAATACAGTTTTTTGACACATTTGATTAATTTTCTGTACTTTTTTCCTTAAAATTGTTAACGTATTGTGTTCATGATATCCACGTGCAGATCCCTGCTGGTTTGCAAGGTGCAGCTTGTGTGCGTGTGGGAAATGCGCTAGGAGCCGGAGATACAGCCGGAGCCATCCTCACTAGCAAGGTCTCTCTCATCTGTGCAGGTATTCATAGTATATACATATACATCCATACAAACACACATATTTATATAGTTATATATTTGCACACAATCACCAGCCACTTCACTAAGTACACCTGTTCAACTATTCCTACATGACCATGTCTTCATGATGAAATGCATTTGAGCAACTCAGTGGATTTAGGTGTGTAGACATGGTCAACATGACGTCCTCAAGTTCAAACTGAGCATCACAGTGCTCGAAGAAAGAAGATTTTAGTGTCTCTGAATGTGGCATAGTTGTTGGTGCTAGACAGGCACAGTCTTTCCTAGGGTTTACAGAGAATGGTCAGAAAAAGTGAAGATGTCCTGTGAGTGGCAGTTCTCTTTGCAAAAATGCCTTGTTAATGGGTAAAGGTCAGAGGAGAATGGCCAGACGGGTTTGAGTTGATAGAAGGGCAACAGTAACTCAAATAACCACTCTTTACAACTAAAGTATGCAAAAGAGCATTTCTGAATGCACAATATGTCAAACCTTGAAGCAGATGGACTACATCAGCAGAAGACAACACTGGGTGTCACTACTGTCAGCTAAGAACAAGCAACTGAGACTACAATTTGAACAGGCTTACTAAAGTTGGAAAATGGAAGATTAGAAAAACTTCTGCTGACACGTGGATGGTATGGTCAGAATTTCGCCTAAATAACATGAAAGCAGGGGTCCATCCTGCCTTGTTTCAACAGTGGTGTAATTGTGTGGCACAGTTTGGGCCCCTTAATGCCAACTGAGCATTGTTTAAACACCACAGCCTACCTGAGTATTGTTGCTTACTATGTCCATCCCTTTATGACCACAGTGTAACATCTTCTATGTGCCATGTCACAAAGCTCAAATAATCTCAAATCAACTGTATATCATTGTACTCACAGTCACCATATCTCAATCCAGTAAAACACCTTTGGGATGTGGTGGAACGAGAGATTCGCATCATAGATGTGCAGCCGACAAATTTGAAGGAACTGCATGATGCTATCATGTTAAAATGGACCGAATTCTCTGAGGAAGGTTCATAGCACCTTGTTGAATCTATGCCATGTAGAATTAAGGCAGTTTTGAAGATAAAAGGGGGTCCAACCCAGTACTAGCAAGGTGTACCTAATAAAGTGTCCAGTCTGTGTGTGTATGTGTATATGTGTGTGTGTGTATATATGTGTGTGTGTATATATATATATATATATATATATATATATAGACTAATTGAAAAGAAAAATAACACATCAAGATAGAAATCTCGGAGTGCACTTGTGTCTCAGGCAGATATGTACTGTAAATGATTACGGGTGTGGTCTGAGTAGACACTGGGTCTTTCCACAAGAGGGTGTAAAAGTGCTTCCCCTGCTGCCCTATAAAAAGGCTCCCAGAGGCTAATTTTTGGTAGTGTACCTCTTGGTGAGAGATTACTGATTGCTAGACATGCCTCTATGATGCACTTGAAGATATTTTGCCCAGTTCACAGACTTTGAGAGAGGGCACATCATTGGACTGAGAGAAGCAGGATAGCCGTTTTGACGAACTGCCTGCTGTCTAGGCCATTCGGACCTAGCTGTTAGGAACATGAGGGCAGACACACACAGCGAACAGTCTCTGGACGACCCAGACAGACCACCAGTAGAGAGGATCATATGATCTGCCGACGAGCACAAGCAGCTGCCAAAGTTTCGTTGTCCATACGCAGGTGGCACCTTCAGTACACACCCCTGTCTCTGCCTGAAACATTAGGTGCTTAGCAGAAAGAAATTTCTTGTCACGCACCCATTACATGTCCTGTCATTGACAGCCAGCCACTGTTGGCTTTGTTTGCAGTGGGGCCATGCATGAGAAACCTGGAACGCTATGGACTAGAACCGTATTGTCTTCAACGTCGATTATATACATATATCATTATTACATTTATACATATAAAGTTTAATTTGATTTGAACAACTCCTTCTTGGTGGGTTATTTTTGTCAATGAGTGTGCATATATATAAAATATTTCATTTGTAAAATTAATTTTATTTCCTTTGATAAAGTATTCACTACATTTTCAGCTGTGTTAGCAGTCATTCAGGGTGTTGTGCTTGGTGGAACCAAATCAGTTATTGGCTTTATTTTCACTGCAGATAAGTAAGTGTCATTTGATTTTTCTGACTTTTGAGCCTCTTGATTTTGTAACCATTATATAGAAGAGGAAACTAATTTATATGAATTGGATTATACCAGAACGCCAAGTCTTGTTCTCATTTGACTTTGGCCGTCACTTTCAGGAGTATAGCAGAGTTAGTGTCTGAGCTCATGAGCATCTACTGCCCTCTTCAGTTCTTCAATGGTCTGCTGGTGAGTTCCTAAAGTTCATGGTATATATACAAGCTTTATAATCACAGATGATGCTTTGTAGAATAAATAACAGTACATTTTATATATATGCTTATGTTTGTGATCGTTATATTCACAGTGTGTTGCTATGGGCATTCTTCTGGGCACTGGACAGCAGAAGATTGCTGCTATTGCTAATTTATTTGGTTATTACTGCATTGGACTGCCACTAATCATTGCTCTGACATTTCCAGCCAAGTTGCAAGTTGCTGGTTTGTACCTTAACATAAATTAAACAATCTTAAGCCTTTTGCGATATGGGATTTTTCTAAGTGTTTATTTTTTTCTTCACAGGATTTTGGTGGGGCCTTTTTATTGCCGTCTTCTTGCTATCACTTTTTTTCATTGTAATTATCTTCAGACAAAACTGGAAGAAATTAACAGATGAGGTATTGGTTGGTTAGGTCTTTATTAACAATAACTTATATTTTTAGTCATTAATCATTTCATTAACAGATATTAATCACCTTTTCCTTTGAAGGCTATTGAGCGTGCTGGAATGGGAAAGGCCGGTATACGCCTTCCAGAGTTTAGATCCAGCCACCGTCTCTCTGATTCCTTTTTCCTTGCTGTCAGTAATACAGAGGTAAATTTTTTTTGTTTGTTTTTTAGTCTTTCTGATGATGTATTGATTGAATGAGATTGTTTTTTTTTTTTCTTCATATTTTTCAGCTTCAAAATGGGAATGGCTACAAGGCAGTATCCTCTCAAGACCAAGACGAGGAGAGCAACAACACTTCATTGCCTCTGGAGAGCCTGAGGGTGGCTCAGGAGCAACGAGGACAGAAAACAAAAAAACAACTATCCACCTCTCAGCTCATCATCAGAAGAGGGCTGACTACTCTTGCTGCTGCTGTTATACTTTGTGTAGGGACGGTTCTTCATCTTATCCTGCCTCTGCCTGAGGTAGTGTTCATCACCAATAGCACTTTGGACTGGGACAACTCAACTTTGCCTTCCTCAAATATCATACAAATGTAAACTTTTTGAGAATGGTGGACCAGAGGTAGATATTTGTTAAAGTGTTTTGATTTGGAATTGATCCTAAGTTACTAGTATACCAGTTATATTGAAGAATATGTACCCTATTAGAATTCACTACAAGGACAGACTTGCAGCTTTAGCTTAATAACATTTTCTGCTGAATGCATAACTCTTAGTACCACACATGAGTACTCTGGTACTGTAATTATATTGTGCAACAAATTTCTAACTAACTAAATTACAATACATTGACCTTATAATACTTTTTTACGCTGAATTAAAGTATGTTTTTACATGTTTTCTATCGTACCTGTTTTTTAAGTGATGGAACAATTAAATTTACATTGGTACCTAAGTTTAGAATTTTGATCTCATACCTTTTATGTGTGTCAAGCAGAAGTGTCGATCCGAAGTGTGATCTATGGATTGTCTCCAAATCATAGGAATGGCAGAAGGCATATAGACCTATTTATGTATATATACACTGCTCAAAAAATTACAGGAACACTGTTTAATCAGAGTATAGCGTCAACTCAATTCAACTTCTTAGATATTGATCTGGTCAGTTAAATGGCAGGGGGGTTGTTAATCAGTTTCAGCTGCTTTGGTGTTAATGAAATTAACAACATGTGCACTAGAGCAGCAACAATGAAACGACCTTCAAAACAGGAATGGTTTAAGATAAGATAAGATAAGATAATCCTTTATTAGTCCCACAGTGGGGAAATTCACCTTGTTGCATCAGCAAAGGAACAGTACAGCACTCAGTATAAGAAAGATTCCAGTAATAATTACAAATAATTACAAACGATTGCACTGAGGAGAAAAATATTGCACGTTGTGATTTTCATAAGTAAATTACAGTGAGTGTGTGAGCTTGGAGCAATGCTGGTTGTACAGTCTTACAGCAGCCGGAAGGAAGGACCTGCGATAGCGCTCCTTCCCTCATTTGGGGTGAAGCAGCCTGTCGCTGAAGGAGCTACCCAGTGCTTCCAAAGTCTCATGCATGGGGTGGGAGTCGTTCTCCAGCATGGATGCTAGCTTGGTTAACATCCTTCTCTCTCCCACCACCTGCACCGGGTCTAAGGGGCTCCCCAGGACAGAGCTGGCCCTCTTAATGAGTTTATCAAGTCTCTTCCTGTCTGTGCTGTAGAGATGCTGCTGCCCCAGCATACCACTCCGTAAAAGATGGCTGATGCCACCACTGTGTCAAAGAAAGTCCTCAGGAGTTCCCCTCGCACTCCAAACGACCTCAGTCTCCTGAGTAGGTAGAGTCTGCTCTGACCTTTTTTATAAAGTGCAGAAGTGTTCACTGACCAATCCAGTTTATTTAGATGAACAGCCAGGTACCCAGGTACCCAGGTCCACCCTTCAGAGGTTGGACCCTTCAGAGGTTGCACAGGTAGTCCAACTCCTGCAGGCATCAATAAGTTCCGTTGCCAGAAGGTTTGCTGTGTCTCCCAGCACAGTCTTAAGAGTATGGAGGAGATTACAGGAGACAGGCAATTACTCTAGGAGAGCTGGACAAGGCTGTAGAAGGTCCTTAAGACCTCAGCAGGACCGGTATCTGCACCTTTGTGCAAGGAGGAACAGGATAAGTACTGTCAGAGCCCTACAAAATGACCACTGGTGTGAATGTGTCTGACCAAATAATCAGAAACAGGCTTCATGAGGGTGGCCTGAGGGCCCAACATCCTGTAGTGGGCCCTGTGCTCACTGCCCAGTACCGTAGTGCTCGATTGGCATTTGCCATGGAACACCATAATTGGCAGATCCGCCACTGGTAAGTTGTGCTTTTCACAGATGAGAGAAGGTTTGACCTGAGCACGTGCACAGATGTGACGGGGTCTGGAGACGAAGTGGAGAATGTTATGCCACCTGCAACATCATTCAGCATGACCGGTTTTGTGGTGGGTCAATGATGGTCTGGGAAGGCATGTCCCAGGAAGGCTGCACAGACCTCTACAGGCTAGACAACGACACCCTGATTGCTAGTAGGTATCGGGATGAAATTGTCAGATCCTGAGTTCCTCCTGGTGCACGACAATGCCCGGCCTCATTTGGCAAGAGTATGCAGGCAGTTCTTGAAGGATGAATGAGTTAATACCATTGACTGCCCCTCACTCACCTGACCTACAGTCAAGTTGGAAAATCTGCACTCCCCTTTCACCTTCTCCATGTTTTATGTTACAGACATATTCTTCAATATATTGAGCTCATTTTTGTTATAAAACACAGAAAAGTGAAATCACATTTTTAGACATTTGTGCTAATTTATTAAAAATCAAAATGTACAGTATTATATGTACACAAATGTGCACACCCTTTGATATATAACACCCAAAAGTGAGTTGAGGTGCATTTTGTTTCCAGTGATACTGCTTGAGATGTTTCTACAACTTAATTGAAGTTCACCTGTGGTAAATTAAATTGATTAGACCTGATTGGAGATAGCCAACACCTGCCTATAAAAGGTCCCACAGTTGACAGTGCATATCAGAGCAAACTTCATGCCATGAGGTCAAAGGAATTATTTGTAGCCCTCAGAAACAGGATTGTGTCAACGCATAGATGTGGAAAAGTGTACAGAAAAATTGCTGCAGTTTTACAGGTTCCAAAGATCACAGTGGTCACCATAATTTGTAAATGATAGAAGTTTGGAACCACCAAAAATCTTCCTAGACCTGGCTGCCCCGCCAAACTGAGTGATCAGGGAAAACAGGAAAGCAGGAACTCAAGGGTCACTCTCACAGAGCTTCAGAGTATTCTTGTGGAGATGGGTAAACCTTTCAGAAGATCAACCATCCAGGCAGCACTCCACTCCACACCTTTATGGTAGAGTGACCAGATGGAAGCCACTCCTTGGTAAAAGGCGCACATGACAGCCCACTTGGAGTTTTCCAAAATTATTCTCAAACCATTAGAAACAAGATTCTCTGGTCTGGTGAATCCAAAACTTAACTTTTTGGCCTGAATACCGAGCATCACGTAGTTTAATAAAAAAAAATTCAGTTCATCAGTGTGGTGAAATTACCAGTGACTAATCATTATCAATTATTGCAGAATTAATTATTCTAGTACTGTATATAAATCAAGGATTATCTATTAATTCCTGTTGTACAGGTAATCTGAGCATGTTTCATTTGGGCAGTGTTTTCTACAAAACTTGGCTGTATCATTAGTTACTTTTTGCAAAGTACATAATGCCTCAGTGGACTCTTGTTCACTAGGATTCTACAGCCCAACATACCACATGAAAACAGCAAAGCCATTCTAGCTGCATCTGTATGAATAACAACACCAGCAAGGGTTTTCTAGCAAACCACCCAAGCTTATGCAGCCTGCCTCAGCATCAAATCCATGGTCTAGAAACGTGAAATTATCTCCTTTTAAAATTTAAATATTTATCTTTTCAGGTAAAACTATGTTGGACCATGATATTAGTGTTATCAGTGTGCTAAAACCCCCCGTTTTCATGGTTCGTCGTCGGTTTAATATGGCAAACCGTGAAAACGGGGGGTTTTAGGACCCAAATGCGGTTAGCACCAGATGAAAAGGGTGAACCAAAAATGGAAGAAAGGGAATGAAATGGGAAAGTGGAGGTGTGTGAGTGGAGCTGTGAATGAGCTCACACACTCAACACAACAACGCCACCCCGTGGCGGACGACGACACCACACAAGGGAGTTTAAAGAGCTCCTGTGGGCATGCCCTGAAAAACCAAAAGCAGCAATGAATGCTGCAGCAGTGGGAAGAGAGCAGTAAATTTGAAACTGCTGTGAAGTTGTGCCACGGACACTCCTCAGCGCTTCTTTGGCGCTTATTGGAGAGTGGAAGAAAAGGATGAGACTTATAATTAACGCAGCATCCTTTTCTGAAAGCGATCACGAGGGGAATTTTTCTTTTCCCCCGATCGCGTAGGAGGTAGGGTGACGGCGTGAGAGGGAGGAGGCCCAAAAAGCAGCCGAATAAAAGCGGCGTTAGGACGCAAAAAGTGCTTTCCCTACACTAATTTCTACACCCTTCCTACCGGAACAGCCTCCTGACTGCCCATGACTAACAATCTTTGAATCGCTAGTCTACCGTTTTCCCTAACTAAACCAAAATTGCGCTCAAAAATCGGAGCGAGAGAGCAGATGGCCTCTTGTGGTCCAAGCGTTACTCCTAATAGTACCCTCCCAAAGGGGCTTCATCCCGACGCCCCTTAGTGCTACTAAACAACTCCCCTAGCCTGTCTGACATGCTCCGGATTGAGCATCTGACGGACAGACGGGCCCCGATACGGGGGATGTACCTTCGAGGAGGGGCCAAATGGGCGGGTGGAATGTACTAGCTCTAAGACAGGGCTTAGATTAAAGGGCTGGAGTACAGGACTAGCCACGAGCGGTTCAGGGGCAGAGCTCGAAGCAGACAGCTCGAGAACGGAGCTCGGCGCTGGCGGCTTGAACAAAGGGCTAGACCCGACTAGGCAGATAAAAAAGGTTGGCGCAAGTCGTCTAGCTAGGCAAACAGATGCCAGGGACCTCAACACCGAGGTCAGTAGAGGTGACCATGGTACAGAAGTGGGCACAAACGACCACGGTGCAAGGGTCGGCGGTAGCAGGCGTGGCGCGAGGATCGGTACTGAGTTAATGTGCTCAAGTACGGTGCTAATGGTCGCGTCGAGCTCAGGTACAGAGCTGGGTGGTGCTAGCTGCTCAGGTATGGAGCTAACGTGCTCAGGTACGGTGCTAATGGGTGCGACGAGCTCAGGTACAAAGACTGGCACGGGCACGGCGATGAAGTCACCGCGAAGTTGTGCCACGGGAACTCCTCAGTGCTTCTTCAGCGCTTACTGGAGAGTGGAAGAAAAGGACGACCTTTATAATTAGCGCAGCATCCTTTTCTGAAAGCGATCGTGAGGGGAATTTTTCTTTTTCCCCCGATCATGTAGGAGGAAGGCTGATGGGGTGAGAGGGAGGAGGCCCAAAAAGCAGTCAAATAAAAGTGGCGTTAGGACGCAAAAAGCACTTTCCCTACACTATTTTCTACGCCTTAACTACCAGAACAACCTATTGACTGCCCATGACTAGCAAGCTTACGTGGTATGGTGCTAATGGGCAGGTACAGCGCTAATGGGAGAAGCGAGCTCAGGTACAGAGGTGGATGGCACTAGCTGCTCAGGTACGAAGCTTATTTGTTCAGGTACGGAGCTTAGGGGTGCGGCGCGCTCAGGTACGGAGCTTACTTGCTCAGGCATGGAGCTTGGCCTTAGTTTGAGTCTGTTTTGAGCGGCGCTTGTGTCTGCTGTCTTTTCTCCCCACTCTCACTGGCTTTCCTAGTCACGTTACAATTTATTTATTTCTGGTTCATCCTTTCCATCTGGAGCTAACAGCAATTGGGTCTTAAAATTTCCACTTTGTTTATTTTCATCGTTTTAATATGGCAAACCGTAACATCTGCATTTTATTTTGTAGTTGTTATTTGTTTGTTTTAGGTTTTGTTTGTTTTTTGTTTTATTTTGGTATAATAAAATTCTGGTAGTCAGGTAGAGTCCAGTGGATAGCAAATGAGCATTGATTGCTGCTGAATGTTAAATTAACCTCATCAGTAATTAAAAATAGTTAAGAGAGTTAGTTCACTGCTCCCATTTACTAATTACATAGTAATTTGAGTGTAAATGGTTAAACAATGTTATTTTGATGCATAAAAACTATAATTATTGTATAAACCTTGAACAAACTCAGTATCATTGTGTAACCAGAGAATCGTTTCCTTCAACACGATCAGTTATTGCATACATTGTCTGAAACTAACCGTCTCCTCAGTGCATAGGTTTCAGCACTTACCAATAAGTTTAATCAGCTTATTTCTCGTTCTCCCCTGGCATCTCACTTGGGTCCCAGTGCCGTGAGCCAGACCACTCCTAGCCCCAACCTTCCTGGGAACTCCGTGCCCTCTCTGGACCCAGCTCCCAGACCACATCCCTCAGCCCAGCTCAATATTGTTCAAGCTCCCATCACCCATCCTGAGCCCTTTGATGGTGACCTATCCAAGTACCAGGGGTTTCTGTTGCAGTGTGGTCTGGTTTTCCAGCAACATTTGATGGCCTTTTCCTCAGATGTGGGTAAGGTCGCATACATGATTGGCCTCCTTCGGGGTCAGGCCTTGATATGGGTTGAGGCAGCCATGTCACAAGTTCGCTCAGAAATGGTTTCGTAACATGACTTCCTTCATCAATTTAGGTTGTTTTTTGATCACCCTAGCCACGGATATCTGGCGTCAAACTGTCTCAGCAGCCTTTGCCAAGGTTGGCCCTCCTACTCTGTGGCCGATTAACAGGACACCGGTCCTCACACAGCCGGATCCCAAACAGCAATTCATCGTGGAGGTGAATGTGTCAGACTCCGGTGTGGGTGCAGTCCTCTCTCAGCGAAGTTGTCCTGATAACAAGCTGCACCACTGCGCCTTCTTTTTCCGCCACCTCTCCCCAGTTGAGACCAATTATGACATCGGCAACCAGAGTTACTGGAAATCAAACTGGCACTTGAGGTGTGGAGGCATTGGCTTGAGGGTGCTGAGCAGCCGTTCATTGTCTGGACCAACCACAAGAATTTGGCCTACGTCCAGACAGCCAAGAGGCTGAACTCCCGACAGGCCTTATGGGCACTGTTATTCTCAAGGTTTGACTTCACACTTACGTACAAACCCGGAACTCAGAATATCAAACCCAATGCTCTCTCCTGCCAGTTCTCCCCCGATTAGTTCTTGGAGACCAACGATACCATATCCTCCCTCCGGCTTGTCTGGATGCTTAACTGTCCTGTGAGGTCCAACACTGATATCGTCTCGAACCGGGGAACCCAGTTCACATCTCAGGTATGGAAGGCCTTTTGTAAAAACATCGGTGCTTCTGTTAGCCTCACTTCTGGTTTCCATCCTAAGTCTAACGGGCAGATCGAGAGGGCCAATCAGGAGATCAAAGCCACTCTGTGCTGCCTTTTTGCACAAGACCCAGCCAAATGGAGTTCGTACCTGGGCTGGGCAGAGTATGCCCACAACACTCTTGTGAACACCACCATGGGCCTCTCTCCATTCAAAGCTTCCCTAGGCTACCTACCCCCGCTCTTCGTCGACCTGGAAACTGACATAGCAGTCCTGTCAGTCCATCACCACCTGCATCACTGTCAGAAGACCTGGAGGACAGTCTGGTCGGCGCTCCTCAATTCCTGTGGTAACACCCAACACTTTGCCAATCGCCGTCGTAGGCCTGCACCCAACTACACCCCAGGGCAGTCAGTCTGGCTCTCGGCACGGGACATCCCTCTTCGTGTAGAAGCCAGGAAGCTAACGCCCCATTTCATTGGTCCGTTCCTCGTGGACAAGGTAATCAATTTCACTTCTGTCTGTCTTAAACTTCCAAATAATATGTGCATTAACCCCACTTTCCATGTCTCCCAGATTAAAGCTGTGACGTCCTCAGACCTGAGACCTCAGACAGAGCCCCGCCACTCACCTGGGTCATTGACAGTGGTCCGGCATTCACTGTCCACACACTGATGAATGTCCGTTGCCATGGCCGAGGGTTCCAGTACCTGGTAGACTGGAAGGGCTATGCCCTGAGGAGCATTGATGGGTTCTGCGATCCTCAATAAGAGTCTCATCCGCAACTTCCTCAGGGCCAGTCCTAACAAGCCCTTCTGATTGCTTGGTGGCGATCCTTGTGGGGGGGCGGGGGTGGGTACTGTTAGGGTTTGCCCTGGGTCACATTTCATTTTTATTCCAGTCTGCCTTTTATCCCCGGTCCCTTAGTTCATGCTCATTTGTTTGTGCCGCTTGTGTGTGCTTGCTTTCACAGAGATCAATTGGCTCAAGACTCGGCTTTGGGCAGCTCCTCACCTGTTCGTGAATTCGATCATTGATTTCCACGCTACTTAAGAGCTTCACAGAGAACGAGGAGTCACCAGATCACTTTGTCCTGTTCCTGTTATCGTGTTTTGGCTAGTAGCTCTTAGCATTAGCCTTAGCATTTGCCTTAGCATTAGCGATAGCGGTCCTCGTGCCTCGTGCCTTCATTTTGTTACAGGTCACGCTGACTTTCGTCCTTTGAACACTAGAGGTCAGCGTTGACTCTGTTTTCTGCTCGGGACATGCGTTTGCGATCACGCGTGTTCCCGTCGAATCATCCTTTAATTACAGAGTGGCAGCACCTGCTCACCCAGGTATATAAGGCATTCCTGAGTTCTGACAGGTTGCTGCTGCATTACCCTTTGCACTGCCATTTTGCTCCGGCATTTTTTCAAGGTGTATCTTTCTGCGGTTTTGCCAGGGATAGTGGGGTAGCTGGTGGTTCGAAGACCGTCAGTGATCGTACGGACCGGGAGGTTCAGAGGTAATGTTAGGGCGTAGTATTGTTGGAGTAGGGTCAGAACCTTAGCCTCGTCCCGGCGTCCGGTTAACCTCCTCTCTGTCACCCCCACGCGGCTTCTGGCTCGCTCGCTCTGGCAGTGAGCTCCCTGTGCTCTCCCTCGCTGCTCCAGCACTCGTGGGCCTGCTCGGCCCCCCCTCTCTATGCAATCAGGTAGTTGGCACCTCCCCCTTGCCATCGCGTTCACACTGGAGAAGCGCTGAGCGGCGTCCTTGCCATCTCGCTTCTCTTGATCCCGCGACCAGCTTCAGCCGCGATCCATTTCACTCTCTGTCAGGAAGAGCGTCCTGCCTTTAATTATGGCGAACCATAACACATTTGTTTTTCCCTGGCTGGATATTACCCTTCGTTCTCTTTGTTTTCAGTTGCTAGATTACCCCGCTGTTCATCCTGTTTGGCCGACCTGCTCTGGTTCATCCTCTACACATTCACCTCCCGGTTCCTGGAAGCCACACACTTGCAGCCACTGCACATTGTTCAATTCCCTAACAGACTATTGTCACAATACAGACCACACCTAACCTAATAAGTTCAATTAGTGTTGTGGCTGCAGTTGTTTCAAATAAATCTACAGGAAAGAAGATTACAGTGAAGTGAGATACCAGAATGATGGAGATGCTGCCTACTGTGTGCACCGGTTCCTTCCAAGCTCCAGTCTCTTCAAGAAGCTCTCATATGGCTTTAGAGCAACTTGCCTTTAGCAGGTTTTGTCCATATTCTGCACAATTATAGGACAGTGACCATAATCATACTTGTCTATCTGCTGTACTACTCTTCAGCGGCTTTTACCCAGCTCAGCATTTTCAGGGGAATTTTGAAGAAGACGACATTAATGAGTATAGAAAATAAGTCAAATTCAAAAACCTATTGGAAACAATAGAAACAAGACAAAATGAGAAGTTTTTCTAAGGCTGTATTAGGAAAAACCCAGTACTGTGGCCCAACACTAGAGGGCAGCGATAGCGTGGTAAATTTGCTGGGATTGGGGCGGCAATCCCTAGCATGCATGTGCCGACTGGAATTGTTGCTGATTACACTTGACTAGAAGCACCTGCTCATGCAGGTATTTAAAGCAGTTTCAGAGCAGTGTCTCTTGTCGCACCCTTGACATGATTTGACATTGACTTCACTTTAACTGACTGCACCTGGTATTGCATAGGGCTTAGGTACCTTTTGATACTTTTCAATTATCCCTTCTAGTTGTGTCCATATTGCTCAGTTTGCCCCCATATTATCTAGGACTAGTTGTGCGATTCAATTTTATTTTTAAAGTTTCCAGTACTAGCTACCACCACATCATCTAGGAGAGGATGCCATCAATCTCAGTAGCCATCATTCCTCCCAGAGCCCACATTTACCCACTGTCAGCTTCAGACACACATACAGTGGAGACCTACATGAAGCTCTTCAACAGA
Organism: Ancistrus triradiatus; assembly: GCA_025084515.1. NCBI lineage: Eukaryota > Metazoa > Chordata > Actinopteri > Siluriformes > Loricariidae > Ancistrus > Ancistrus triradiatus. Next base: position 77,318 of record JAJAGP010001970.1, read on the forward strand.
AATGTATCTGACCGTCCACTTCCCCTGTGTTTTATAGTTTCTTATTTGTGCAGAAAAATGATGAAGCTTAATGAGAATATTTTTGTCTTCCATCATCCACTCCCAGTAGTACCATCTGCTATCAAACAACTTTGAGGAGCCAATATTTTCACAAAATTTGACCTCCTGTAGAGCCTATAATCTGATCGGACTTTGCGGAAGGGATTAGCACTTTTAGTGCCCGAATGGCTATAATACATAGATTCTCTAAGGTCTGTCATCGTATCCCTTTTGCTGATTTTTGACTGTCACCCTTGCTCTAATCTATAATCTAATAATGTCTATAGGAGAAAGAGAGAAATACACTATAAGTTCAAGTTCATGACTGAAAACATGTTTTCTGGTCAGATGAATCTCGTTTCTGCTTGTATGTGAATGATGTGAAGCATCGTGTTCATCAAAGACCTCAGGAAGCCTGCAATGAGGACTGTATCCAAGGTGTGGCTCAAGCTGGAGAAGACTCTGTGATGTTCTGGGGGTGTTTTAAATTATGCAGAGATGGGTCCTTTGATTGAGTTGACAGTCAATTTGTACTATAATGCCTACTTTGAGCTGCTACACAACCAGGTTTTGCTGTTTGTCATTATCTTACATAACATATCTTACATATACCTATCACTGTTTTCCAAGATGACAATTCTCACATTTACAGGGCTGAAACTGATTGGCATGATGAACATTCAAGAGCAGTCATACATCTGGACTAGCCCACAAAATCCCAGATGTAAATCCTCTTGAAAATCTGTGGGACTTCAGGAACAACGAGTAAGACAGAACACTGACGTCACCTACATCCAGAAACTTATCCAGGTCATGCCAAATTTAATCGCAGCTGTTATTCGTGCTTGTGAATATATTACACATCTATTAGGAATGTTTCAGTCAGATTTGACTAATTTGTTTTTTACGGTGAGGTTATAATATTTTTATTAGAAGATATATTTTAACAGGTCGAGTCCCAAGTCATAATAGTGTGCCCTAAAGTTAGCAAATCTGTCATTGTCATTCATCCAAGATAATAGGAGAGCCTATACATTTACATTTACAGCATTTAGCAGACACCCTTATCCACAATGACTTACAATTGATACGGTCTTACAATCCAAGCAATCCAAGCAATTGTGGGTTAAGGACCCAACATTGGCAGCTTGGCAGAGGTGATTTGAACCCTGGACCTTTTGGTCCATAGTCCAGTACCTGAACCGCTAGGCTACCACAGTCCACACAATCTATAGTTCCTATGTGAAGAAATATTGCACTTTGTTCTTAAAATTTAAAAGAATGCCAATAATGTCATGTTTTTAAAACAATTTTTAAAATTTTCAACATCTGCTACCAGATTTTTTTTTCATTACAGTGATTGATGCATAGCTGATTCAAGTCAGTAGTTAAATGACAAGCCTAAACTGACTGTGTTAGCACTCACTCAAAAAACATTCTACAAGGAAATACTCGAACCAATGATGAATATAAAAATTACATAAATGATTAGGAAAGAAGGGGATAAAGACCACTTTTAGAACATTTTTCAGTGATTTACTGACAGCACAGTTGCCAGTAATATATTGACAATTTAAATAAATTAGTACAGCATATTATTATTTATTTTATTTCAAAATGCCTGTTAAAGCTTGTCAACCCTTAGAATTGTCTATATTTCTGCAAAAATATGATCTAAAACATCATCAGATTTTCACACAAGTCCTAAACGTACACTGCTAAAAAATAATTAAGGAACACTTAAACAACACAATATAACTGCAAGTAAATCAAACTTATGTGAAATCAAAAAACTGTCCATTTAGGAAGCAACACTGTTTGACAATCAATTTCACATGCTGTTGTGCAAATGGAATAGACAACAGGTGGAAATTATTGGCAATTAGCAAGACGCACTCAATAAAGGAGTGGTTCTGCAGGTGGGGACCACAGACCACTTCTCAGTACCTATGCTTTCTGGCTGATGTTTTGGTCAACTTTTGAATGTTGGTGGTGCTTTCACCACTCGTGGTAGCATGAGATGGACTCTTCAACCCACACAAGTGGATCAGGTAGTGCAGCTCATCCATGATGGGCACATCAATGCGAGCTGTGGCAAGAAGGTTTGCTGTGTCTGTCAGCGTAGTGTCCAGAGGCTGGAGGCGCTAACAGGAGACAGCCCAGTACACCAGGGGGAGACGTGGAGGAAGCCGCAGGAGGGCAACAACCCAGCAGCAGGACCGCTAACTCCATCTTTGTGCAAGGAGGAACAGGAGGAGCACTGCCAGAGCCCTGCAAAATGACCTCCAGCAGGCCACAAATCTGCATGTGTCCTGCACAAATGGTTAGAAACTGACTTCATGAGGATTGTATGAGGGCCCGATGTCCGCAGATGGGGGTTGCACTCCCAGGCCCAACACCGTGCAGGACGGTGGGCATTTGCCAGGGAACACCAGGACTGGCAAATTCGCCACTGGCGCACTGTGCTCTTCATAGATGAAAGCAGGTTCACACTGAGCACATGTGACAGACGTGACTGGAGATGCCGTGGAGAGCGATCTGCTGCCTGCAACATCCTTCAGCATGACCGGTCTGGCAGTGGGTCAGTAATGATGTGGGGTGGCATTTCTTTGGAGGGCCGCACAGCCCCTCCATGTGCTCGCTAGAGGTAGCCCTACTGCCATTAGGTACCGAGATGAGATCCTCCGACCCTTGTGAGACCATATGCTGGTGCGGTTGGCCCTGGGTTCCTCCTAATGCAGGACAATGCTAAACCTCATGTGGCTGGAGTGGTGTCAGCAGTTCCTGCAAGATGAAGGCATTGAATCTATGGACTGGCCCGCCCGTTTCCCAGACCTGAATCCGATTGAGCACATCTGGGACATCATGTCTCGCTCCATCCACCAACGTCACGTTTGCAACACAGACTGTCCAGGAGTTGGCGGATGCTTTAGTCCAGGTCTGGGAGGAGATTCCCTCAGGAGACCATCCGCAACCTTATCAGGGCATGCCCAGGCGTAGTGGGGAGGTCATACAGGCACGTGGAGGCCACACACAATACTGAGCCTCATTTGGACTTGTTTTAAGGACATTACATCAAAGTTGGATCAGCCTGTTAGTGTGTGGTTTTTCCACTTTTTTTTTCAGTTGTCCAGGCCTCCATTGGTTAATAAATTTGATTTCCATTGATGATTTTTGTGTGATTTTGTTGTCAGCACATACAACTTTGTGAAGAACAAAGTATTCAATGAGAATATTTCATTCATTAAGACCTAGAATGTGTTATTTGAGTGTTCCCTTTATTTTTTTGAGCAGTGTAGATAAAGAGAACCAAGTTAAACAAAAACAAATGATTGAAAAAAAATGACAAAAATATTAGTACTTATGAACCTCAGGTGTTTTCAATTTAATGGGATGACAATCAGGTGTGTGTTTTATTTAAAGAACAGGGATCTATCAAAGTCCTGCTCTTCACAACACGTTTGTGGAAGTGTATCATGGCATGAACAAAGGAGATTTTTGAGAACCTCAGAAAAAGAGTTGTTGATGCTCGTCAGGTTTGAAAAAGGTTACAAAGCCATCTCTAAAGAATTTAGATTCCATTAATCCACAGTCAGACAGATTGTGTACAAATGGAGGAAATTCAAGACCAATGTTACCCTCCCCAGGAGTGTGGTCGACCAACAAAGATAAGAGCAAGGCGTGTAATAGTTGGCGAGGTCACAAAAGACCCCAGGGTAACTTCTTCTCTGAAAGCCTTTCTTACATTGGCTAATGTTAATGTTCATTAGTCCACCATCAGAAGAACACTGAACAACAATGGTGTGCATGGCAGGGTTACAATGAGAAAGCCACTGCTCTCACATACTTTTGGTTTGCATACTTTTGCCACTCACTAATATGTAATATTGGATCATTTTCCTCAATAATTAAATGACCAAGTATAATATTTTTGTGTCATTTGTATAACTGGGTTCTCTTTATCTACTTGTAGGACTTGAGTGAAAATCTAATGATGTTTAAGATCATATTTATGCAGAAATATATACATTTCTAAAGGGTTTATGAACTTTCAAGCACCACTGTACTTGCCATAAAAATGTACTGTTAATCAGAAGATTGTAAGTTCAGACTGCCATCTGACCTTACAATCTTCTGATTAACCACTGAGCCAAAAGTGTTCCATAAAGCAGCCATTTTTTTTTACGTTACATTGTGTCTCTCCTATTTCAGTCTTTTTTAATTGCACTGAGAGTTAAACAATTATAATCAGATAATCTGGAAGTCACGAATCAGTTTTACCTTCATTTTTCTACCACAAGGTGGAGGTACTTCATCAAGCCTTGTGTAAAGCTCAGACATACAGTCTCAGAGACCTTTATCAACAAAGCCCCACAGCTAAAACTCAGTTAAATCGACCCTGACCTCGCATACAGTATTCAGTGTCTTTTAATTCGTATAATGGTAAAACTATTCCCATTACAACCCAGGAAAAAATGTACTGTGAATTACTTGACAGTTTTAATATGAATTTTGACAAGTTTAACCATGAAGCTCACAGTTCTACTATGAATTTTTGATGGTAACTTGGACACTTCATCGTTCTACTGTGAAATTTCATAGTACAACTGTAAACTTGGTTGACTATGAACTGACCATAAATTATTTCACAATTCTACTATGAATTTTGGTGGTAATTTGGCCACTTCATGGTTCTACATTTTTTTTTCCTGGGAATGCACTGTATTTTACATACTATGCTCATGGCTGGATTACTGACCGGGCCAGTGGGGCCAGCGCCCAGGGGCCCTGGAGGTCAGAGGGCCCCGGGGGGCCCTGGCCCAAAACATTTTGTGATGCCTATCAACATTTATGATACAATATATTTTTATTTCCGAGGGCCCTCCATTTTAAGGATCCTCTAACTATTAGGGACTTTGACCCCAGGGCCTCTTGACGGCCCTAGCCATGCTTTTGGGGGCCCTAGCCATGCTTTTGGACCCCTTATGAAAATGGATGAGGCATTGTGGCACTGCTCTGACTTCGACTTCTGGCTATTAGGGGTCCTAGGAAACGGGGGCATATTTTTAGAGGGCCCTGGTTATGAGAGCCCCTACCAGGGGGCCCTAGAGAAGAGCAGGGTATACCATTAGAGGGCCCTTGATCACGAGGGCCCCTGCTATGGGGCCCTTGACTTCCATAGACGTCGTTTACCATGGCTCCTTGACTTTCTAGGGACCTACAAATTGCTATTTGATGTTCTTTTCATGCCTGACAATATTTTGATGAATTAGTGGATGACTTTACAATAAAGAAAAGTAGAAAGAAACTTATATAAAATAGATTCTTGTGTTAGGGTTAGTTATTGACAGGTTGTTTAATGTATTAATTTATTTATGTTTTTTTGGGTGGGGGGGGGCCCAAACTATCCTTAATCCATCCTTGACTATGCTCAAGATAATGCATTAAATGTGAATAACTATTTGTACTTGGTCACCAATTGCATCATCAGACCCACTTTACTGGGGCATGTGCCCTAGTAAAATGTTGCTGTGCCCCATTAAAATTACGGAGATACAAAGTCAATTTATCGTTGATTGCTGAGAAGAAATATAGGACGCGCCACGGAAATTCGAAACACGCACTACATTTCCCATAATGCCCGAGCATCTTTCCAAACGATTCGACGCTTTCAGTCAGATCCAGTTTCTTTCGGTGTTTCTCCGGGAATTAATGGACATTTGCCAATTCAGCCACACTGCAGGCAAAGTAATAACGGCTCACAGCTATATGTTCAGTTAATGCAATTAATAAGATTTCTTCATTTCTCATCCAGAGTAACGCCTACTTTAATGTTAAATCATTTAATCTACTTAGTGTTTAACAGGCTTATTTTTATGCGCAGTTGTGCCCCTACAACTGGTTGGCAAGCAGAGGGGTACAGCTTTGCCCCTGTGTATACCCCAGTAGAAACTTGTGTGCAGTTAATTATTTATAAAACAATAAGCAATATATTAATTATTCATATTTTTCATATGTTTGCATATATGGGCTTTGGGGCAGCTAGGGTTCTGAGGAACATATATTACTCACTTCCAGTTACTGTGTATGTTGAGTTGAGGTGTTCTCCTTGGGTCCATGCCAGTAGAATGAGATACTCTGGAATGCCTTTGAATGTGCCTGTGTGGATGGATCAGTGCTGGCTTTCCTCTTTGTACCCAATGCTCTTGGGAGAGGATAAAGCAGCTACTAAATATGAATATATGTATTTGTTTTAAATTCCGAATGCAATGTTGATTTTTCATCCTTTTTGCTCTGTACCTTTCTGATGCACATGTTCTAGATATCATAAAACCCCAGCTTTTAGGCATGTGAGAGTGGATCTCATTAGTCCATATGCAGGAATTGCCAATGAAAGTGTACCATCCTAGTTTATCTTACTCAAAGCTGATATTCAAACACGTTAAACACTTGCTGTGGACATAATCCAAATATAATATCAACCTAACACAAAAATCTCTACGACTGCTCTCCATAACATATTATATATATATATATATATATATATATATATATATATATATATATATATATATATATATTATGACATAATAATGCATGTTCAAAGTATTACATTTTATTTTAATATTACAATTGCTTTACTGTGGCATTTGCCATTACTAACATGGTGTTTTATTCCTGCTATAAAGTGTGTAATCTTAAGGGAAGTAAGTTTTTAAGGTTTATGTTGCATTCTTAAGTAAGTTCTTAAGTTGGTTTATGTATTCTACAGCGTCCCCTCCAGCTACCTGCACCTATGAACTACATGTAAGTGGAGACATGTTGGAAAGCAGTCCCAGGAATGTGAAAGCTGTTCTTTACTGACTTAAGTACAGTGTGACTCTTAGCTTGTTTTATTTTCATGGCATGAACATAGGAAGATTACAAGTGAACGGCTACTTTTGAGGCAACAAGATGAACTAGGAAACATGCTGCATGACCTGTGTTTACTCCGTGGTTAAACTTTAGAACTTATGATTGGAAGGTTAGGAGTTCAAATCCCAGGACTGCAAAACACTATCAGGCAATAGACCAAGGTAGTTTAAACCACCACCTGTCAGTAGTTCTGTGTTTATTCTCATCACAGGGGCAGTCAGTGGGTCACTACATCTGCCTCCAGGGGCTGCTTGAGGCTACAGGGTACAATTAACAATATTGGCGTAGATTGTGTTTAGATCTCAAGCATCTGCAAAATAAATGTAAATACTCTTTCATTCTAAAACATCTACATTTAACTTAAAGTAATACTTTTCTGTAATAATCTGTGAGTAAAGGAAGAAAAAGTTTGGTGAGGTCAAGAAAACCTGACCCTGTTTCCTTCAGGAAAGGTTACTCTGAATAAAATGAATTTAGAAATGATACTGATTGAGGCAACTATTTCAATATTTATTTAAATTCTACTTTTTTATTGTTGGTAATTTTTTATCCATGAGCTCTGCTATAGCTCTAGGATGAGCTCCCATTTTAGTTTAGTCACATATTTTTTCTGAACTTCACAGGATGTATAAAATGTACAAATGCAGAGTCACTGGGATCCAAAAGTATACAGCCAAAATTATGTAGGCACGAACTTCTAATTAGTGGATCTGTTATTTTAACCAACAACTTACTGCTGACAAGTTTCGTAATGTGAGGTTACACAGGCATGGAGTTCTACCTGGCAGGCAAATGGCAGTAGGACTTACAGTGGGGCAAAAAAGTATTTAATTCAAGCCAATGATTGTGCAAAGGTTCTCCTACTTAGAAAGATGAGAGAGGTCTGTAATTTTCATCATAGGTACCAACTTCAACTATGAGAGACAAAATGAAAAAAAATCCAGGAAGGGGAAATAACCCCATGTGTAAGATTTTTAAAAGAATTTAATTTGTAAATCATGGTTGGAAAATAAGGTATTTGGTCAATAAATTTGGTTCAACTCAATACTTTGTAAAACAGAACCTTTGTGGCACATGACAGGAGGTCCAAAACGTTTCCTGTAAGTCCTTCAGCAGGTTGGCACCCACACTGTAGCTGGTAGTTTTGGCCCATCCTTCCATCCATGCAGATCTCCTCTAGAGCAGTGATGTTTTTTGGGCAACCACGGGACTTTCAACTCCCTTCACAATTTTTCTATGGGGTTGAGGTCTGGAGGCTGCTGGGCTAGCCACTTCCATGGACCTTGAAATGCTTTTACGGAGCCACTCCTTTGTTGCCCGAGCGGTGTGTTTGGGAATCATTGTCATCCTGGAAGACCCAAGGCCACGTTCCATCTTCATGCTCTCACTGATGGAAGGAGGTTTTGGCTTAAAATCTCACGATACCTGGCCCTGTTCATTCTTCCCTTACACAGATCAGTCGTCCTTCCTGTCCCCTTTGCAGAAAAAACCCCCCAAGCATGATGTTTCCACCCTGACACACCCTGGCACTGCAGGATCTGAGTCCCTCCTCGGCGTAGTGTGTTACTGATGATAGCCTTGTTAACGTTGGTGTTGGACAGCTCTGTGCAGGTCATTCATTCAGGTCCCCTCCGTGTAGTTATGTGAACACTGGGATTTTTGCTCACCGTTGATCATGTTGATCCCACTTTGTGTACCCCACCCCCCACGTTGTGATGAGACCCCTCCTTGCATGGAGCCCCAGATCGTTAGGAAACTTATCAATGGTCTTGTATGTCTTAGAATTGCTCCCACAGTTGATTTATTCACACCAACCTGCTTGCCAATTGTAAGATTCACCTTTTTCAGCCCTGGTGCAGGTCTTACAATTTTCTTCCTGGTTGTCCTTCGGACAGCTCTGTGGTCTGGCCATGGTTGAGTTTGGAGTCTGACTGTTTGAGGGCTGTGGACAGGTGTCTTTTATACAGATAACGAGGTCAAACTGGTGCCATTAATACAGGTAACGAGTGGAGGACAGAAGAGCTTCTTAAATAAGAAATTACAGCTCTGTGAGAGCCAGAAATCTTGCTTGTTTGTGGGTGACCAAATACTTATTTTCCACCATGATTTAAAATTAAGTTCTTTAAAAATCCTACAATGTGATTTCCTGGATTTTTTCCCCCTCATTTTGTCTCTCATAGTTGAAGTGTACCTATGATGAAAAATACAGACCTCTCTCATCTTTCTAAGTCGGAGAACTTGCACAATCACTGGCTGACTAAATACTTTTTTGCCCCACTGTATGTATGGAAAAAGTACCTCAGTGACTCTCAATATGACACTGTCATAGGCTTCCAACTCCCCAGCAAATCAGTTCATCAATTTCTGCCACCACAATTAGAAAGGAAAATATATAAGATGTAAATGATTATTATGGGTGCAAAAATGTGTGACCCCCGCAGCCACAAAGGCACATGTGTCCAACAAATCCTCAACATCCTAAAACAAAGTCTATAAGGAAACAGTTTGCCAACTTTCATGGAGAACTTTGAGTGCTGCTTTGCGCTTAAGAGTCCTGACCATAATTCTGTTAGACAGTTTTAAGATTAATTGAAATTGAGCAAGGGCTTAATGTCCACCATCAGCGTTCAGCTTAACAGTCATGTTCCAAAATTATTAGAGAAAAGGTTTTTGTAGCAGCAATATGGGAACAAACCTTTTACTAAGATCAATGTTTTTGGATGTACGATCCCAGATCAGAAAAAGTTGGGGCAGTATGGAAAATGCAAATAAAAAAAATGCAGTGTTCCATACATTTACTTTGGCTTTTATTTATTAGAAGATATTTATTATAAGATATTTCATGTTTTGTCTGGTCAACTTCATTTAATTTGTTAATAAACATCCATTTCTGCATTTCAGCTCTCTAACACATTCCAAAGAAAATGGGACAGTGACAATTTAGGGCTATTAATGAGGTAAAAATAAATAAATAATGATGTGATTTCAAACAGGTAATGTCAACAGATGATTTTAATCATGATTTGGTACAAAAACAGTATCCACAAAAGCCTGAGTCTCCGAGGACCAAAGATGGGCAGAGGATCTCCAGTTTGTCAACAAATGTGTAAGAAAATTATTGGAACGTTTAAAAACAATGTTCCTCAGTGAAATACTGGAAGGGATTTACATTTTCTTCCTCTACAGTGTATAATATCATTAAATGATTCAAGGAATCTGGAATAATTTCAGTGTGTAAAGGAAAAGGGCACAACCCTAAACTGAAGAAGCGTGATCTCCGATCCCTCAGACGGCACTGCATCAAGAACAGTCATTCATCAATAGCTGATAGAACCACATGGGCAAGGGATTACTTTATCAAACCTTTATCAAGCACGACAATACAGAATTACATTAACAAATGCCACTTAAAACTTTACTGTGCAAACAAGAAGCCTTATGTTAGCCATGTCCAGAAGCAGCATTGACTTCTCTGGGCTCGAAGGCATGTAGGATGGACCATCACACAGTGGAAACGTGCATTATAGACAAACCAATCAGCATTTCAGATCTATTTTGGAAGAAATGCAGGCTGTGTGCTCCAGACCAAAGACAAAAAAAGGACCATCCAGACTGTTATCAGCAACAAGTTTAAAAGCCAGGCTCTGTCATGGCATGGGGGTTGGGTCAGTGTCCTTGGCTAAGATCATTTACACTTCTGTGATGGCAGCACTAATGCAGAAAAGTACGCTGAGATTTTAGAGCAGCATTCATTCCTTTAAGACGACGACATCTCCATGGATATCTATGTATTTTTCAACAAGACAATGCAAATCAGTCTAATCAGAAATAAATTAGGACAGAAATAAGTAAATCCCTTTTTGTCTTTCTCTGAGGAACATTGTTTTTAAACATTTCAATAATTAACTCACACATTTGTTGACCTCTGGAGATCATCTGCCCACCTTTACTTCTCAAAGACTCAGCATTCTGTGGATACTGCTTTTTTACCAAATCATGATAATAACCACTTGTTGACATCACCTGTTTGAAATCACATCATGCATTTAGTTTTTTTTATCTCATTTCTAGCCCTAAATTGTCCATGTTCCAACTTTTTTTAATTGTGTTGCAGGCCTGAAATGCAGGAATGGATGTTTATTAACAAATAAAACTAAATTGATCAGACAAAGCATTAAATATCCTGGGTTCATACTGTCGGCAATGATGTAAAATTTAAGTACATATAATAGCACTGCATTTTTTTATATTTGCATTTTCCATACAGTCCAACTTTACTGATTCGGGGTTTTAATTTTTGGGTGTCCACCAACATTTGACTATATAGTGTATCAGGACGTGGTGTTTGGAATTTTTTTTTTCTTATACTCTACAGTCTTCATATAAGTATATATTTCAGTAAAATATTTCCTGTTATTATAATGCACTACAATTTACTATCAATGCAACCTCTAGAAATGGTGGCTAGAAATGCAATATCTTCAACTAAATATTAATTGATTTATTTTGTTGACCATGTCACATAAATGTTCATTCATTCATTCATTTTCATACCTGCCTAAACAAAGTCATCGTCATCTGTAATTCAGGCCCAGATATCAGCACAGAGTGAAGGTAGGAGTCCCCACCAATCCACCGCAGGGCACACACATATATACGCACCGTGGGACATCTAGATCTAATGCATGTCTTTTTAATGTGGGAGAAAACCTTAATATCTGAAAAAATACATACACAGAGAGAACATGCAAAATACACATAGGCAGACTCTGGAACAGGGATTGAGCGAGGGACCTCTAGAGCTGTGAGATGACAGCGCTAACCACTTTTGCCACAGTGCCTGTCCATTACACACGTCACAAATGGAAATGTGGGACAAAAAAATTAAATTATAGTTATTCCTCAGCAGACCTTTAGTCATTCTCAGTTATTGCGTTAGTAGGGACTGAAAACTGTATTCCTTTCTAATTCAGAAATCATCACATGGCCTGTGACTGCAGTTATAGCTTTTTATGCCATCTAAAACAAAGTGTGAATTCTGTGCCTGCTTTAATTTAGACACATGATAGAAAATTATCTAAAAAACATGTATAAATAGCTCTAACGGTACACATGATACACATGCTTGTTTCTGTTCGGATAATGACTGGGTGTTTTGAGTAACAGAAAATGAGAGAAAGGCACTGTAATTAACATCTGCTGATGTTCAAACAAAGAACTCATGATCATAGTGATCAGTGTGCCACTGCTAATCCAACTGCTTGTTAACTGCTTTATTACTTTAAGCATCCTGACCTCTTAATCGTCCACAATAGGAAAATTATATTCTATGGTCAAGGGCACATGTCTTCAAATCCCTGCTCAGCCTCTGTTTGCTAAAAATGGTAGCATTTATTTAGAGTGTTTATTTGGCATAGAGAGGAATACACACCGCCTTCCTGTTAGTATTTCATTGATCCAACTCAAGTATGTGAACCTGTCCAGACAAAAAAAAAAATCTTGTGGGTTGTTATGGACACTGAACAGCTGGGTGGCCACACAACAGATTATAATGGTTGTGAAATTCAGTCTTTGTCTGAGCTGTGATTATTCCACTGCCTCTAACCTTTTCTATGTCCATGCAGTCATTGGTGTATAATTACAATGATGCACATCTCTGCCAACTAGTGGTTGTATGTGTTTTACTAAGCCTGGTAACATTAACCTTCAACACCTCAACAAACAAACTGAACACACACAAAACATAAAAGTCCTGACACTTGTCATTCAAATCTCATACATGAAATGTTTCAGAAAACTGCAAAAACCTTGGCCATTAAGACGATGGCATCACTGTTTGGTTCCAAGTTTTAAAGAGTAAAAGAAAAAAAAAACAAAACAAAAACATATTTAGGGAAAACACATTTAATTTTCAGAAAAATGTAATGCTGTGACAAGAATAAAAACTCACAGTAGACAATAATATAGTATTATAGTGTGTCATTGAGATTTAGAATATATATTAAAGTCATTTGAAGATAAAGTTATATTCCAAAATGTCTCAGTGAGTCCACAATTAAGGTATGACCAAAAAAAAAAAAAACTTGAAATAAGAGCAACCCTGTGTTTATTTAAAAATGAGGGGATGCTGAAAAATAGGTAAAGTTATACTTTAACAAATAAAAAAAAAAACATTATAAATCTTAGTAATTTAAAGAACTACGAAAAAGAAAAAAAAAGAAAAAGAACGGTTTAATTAAATGAAAGACAATTCATGGTTGTCCCTGGAAGGAATGAATATCTAGGGAGGGTTTGTCTTGATTGTCTGTGTTCTTACTTTAAAACTTTTTCTCAAAAGCATTATTACTTAATTCTCTAAATATGCCCAATTTTTTCATGAGTTTTTATCTCAGTTTAGAGCCACTGTATTCTTGACTTCTTTGATTGTTATGTACATGAAAAGTATATTATTTTTTAAATAGTACTCCAAAAGACATTCATTTAAGCTTGAATTTTGACAACATGCACAATTTTAAACAGCCAGTCATGCTAACAGTCCACATTGCTCACTATTTAATAAGACCCATGCCTAATACAGGTCTGCTTTTTGCCTACACTTAAAGGAAACCACACAGGGTCTTGTAGCTATTTTAACTAAATTGCCTGCTACAGGTGTAAATCGTCTTGGATTTAATTGGACGGTTTGTGAAAAAAAAAAACAACACAGCATCACCATACATCACCCAACAAAAAACAATAAATCTAACACCCCCCTAACCACAAAAACTCTAAACTTAAACAACAAAACAAAAAAACAACAAAAAATTTACCCCAATCCACAAAAACAAAAAACAAAAAAAACAAAAAAAAAAAAACACAAAAAATAACAAAACCCAACAAAACAAAAAACAAAAAAAAAAAAAAACAAAAAAACCAAAAAACACAAAAAAAACAAAACCAAAAACAAAAAAACAACAAAAACAAAATCAGAACCGTCAGTGCAGCTTTCTTGATGTGTTATGCCAGCCTTGTCTCAATATTTAAGCCTGACCCACAGCCTAAGGGAAATATAAAGTGCATGCAATTGCATGATTGGCTCCACATGAAGTACTGTAAGTGGGTAAGCAGTATTTATAGTTCACAGTGTACTTTCCACAGTGTTGATGTTCTTGGCTATGGTTGTACACTTGGTCACTGGGATGTGCTGTAGCATTATCCCAGCATGTGCTTAACCTAGCTTTTTAATTTCATCAGGATCCTTTTGATGTGATGAAGTTAGTAAAACGTATCCTGACTAAACAGGAATACAAAGTTTGTAACATAGCATTTTATTTATTCACTACAGCTCACTACAACTGGAACATTTTGCTTAACTGTAGAGTCAAATGTGTGTGTGTGTATGTATGCGTGTATATATATATATATATATATATATATATATATATATATATATATATATATATAGATATATATATAATATATATATATAGATATTATATATATATATTATATGTGTATATATATTATATATATATTATATATATATTATTATATATATATATATATATATATACACACACCACAGTTGGGACAAAAAAAGTATTTAGTCAGCCCACTGTGCAAGTTTCTTCTACTTAGAAAGATTGAGAGAGGTCTGTAATTTTCATCATAAAGTACACTTTAACTATGAGAGACAAAATGAGAAAAAAAAAATCCAGGAAACCACATTGTAGGATTTTTAAAGAATTTAATTGTCAATCATGGTGGAAAAGGAAAATAAAGTATTTGGTCACCCACAAACGAACAAGATTTTCATGGCTCTTGGTGTGAATAAATCAACTGTGTGAGCAATTGTAAGAAAATGCGAAAGACATACAAGACCATTGATAATCTCCTCGATCTGGAGACCAACGCAAAGAGCTCATCCTGTGGGGTCAAAATGATCATGAGAACGTTGAGCAGAAATCCCAGAACTACACGGACGGACCTGATGAATGACCTGCAGAGAGCTGGGACCAACGTAACAAAGGCCTACCATCAGTATCACACTCAGATCCTGCAGTGCCAGGCGTGTCCCCTCTGCTTAAAGCCCATTACATGTCAGGGCCGTCTGAAGTTTCCAGAGAGCATATGGATGATCCAGAAAGAGGATTGGCAGAAGATCTTCATGTGGTCAGATGAAACCAAAATAGAACCTTTGGGTAAAAAAGTGTTTGGAGGAAGAAGAAATGCTGAGTGCACAATAAACTAACTGTGAAAGCACGACTGATCTGAGTTAATGCGTTAAGGGAAGAAAAAAAGCATTTATTCAAGGTCCTGGAGTGGACCTAGCCCGTCTCCAGACCTCAAGCCCCATAGAAATGTTGTGGAGGGAGTAGGGAGAGATCTGCATGGAGGAATGGGCCAAAAATACCAGCTACAGGTGTGTGCAAACCTGGTGAAGACTTACCAGGAAACGGCTTTTTGACCCTCTGTCATTGCCAACAAGTTTTATGTTACAAAGTATGAGTTAACTTTTGTTAACTGACTAATACTTATTTTCCACCATAAAAAGAAGAACAAGACGGAAGAAGGGAAGGCAAAAGAGAGAAAGAAAGAAAAGGAAGAAGAAAGAAGAATAAGAAACGTAAGAAAAAAAAAAAGAACCGGGAAGAAATAAAGGGAAAAAGAAAAGGAAAAAGACAAAAGAGAGAAAAGGAACAAAAATAGAAAGAACTGACAGAAAAAAAAAGAAAAGAACAGAGGAAGAAAAAACAACAAAAAACAAGAAAAGAAGAAAAAAAGAAGAAAAAGAAGAAAAGAAAGAAGAAAGAAAAAAAGAGAAAAAAGAAAAGAAAGAAAAAAAGAAGGAGAAAAAAACGAAAAGAAAAAGAAGTGAAAAGAAAAAAGAAAAAAAAAAAAAAGAAAGGAAGAAGAAAAAAAGAAAGGAAGAAGAAGAAAAAAAGAAAAAAACATTTCAATGTCCTGGAGTGGCCTAGCCAGTCTCCAGACCTCAGCCCCATAGAAAAGGTGTGGAGGGAGTAGAAAGATCTGCATGGAGGAATGGGCCAAAAATACCAGCTACAGTGTGTGCAAACCTGGTGAAGACTTACAGGAAAGTTTGACCTCGTCATTGGCCAACCAAAGTTTATGTTACAACGTATGGTTGAAACTTTTGTTACTTGACTAAATACTTATTGTTTCCCACCATAATTACAATAAAATTCTTAAATTTAAAAAATCTCAGTGTGATTTCCTGGATTTGATTCTCATTTTGTGATAAGTGTACCTATGATGGCAAATGAAAGACTCTTCTTCTAAGTAGGAGAATTGCACAATCAGTGGCGACTAAAATACTTTTTTTGCCCCACCCCATGTTATATGCGGGTGAAAATCCAAAGCACAAACATTACTAGTACTACTGTTATATACAAGCTAAAAGTAAATAAATTTCTTCTGACATCATGCAGCACCATAGACAAAAAGGATTTGTTTTTGTTTGCTTGTTCAAAAAAGGTGAGCAAAGTGTTACATAATAAAGAAACCCACAAATGTTGAATGGTGCAATGACAAAGTCTCTAGCTTCTTACAAATGCTAAAACAATGTTATTTTGAGTCAGAGAGATACTGATTCAGTTTTCATGTCAGGTGGTTTGATCCCATATGCTTAAAGGATTATGAAAACCTTACAATGTGTTTGTGACTGGCTTAAACATATTCTCAGCCATGCTAAACACTCATATGCTGTATTTGCTGTTAATGGGTGATTGCACCACCTGAGATTTTCTGGGTGTTGACTTGGCTATTCTGTTCTACAACCCCAAATAAGTTGGCACGGTACTGCAAATGCAAATAAAAAATGTATGCAGCACTCCTTACATTTCCACTGACTTTTAATTCATTGCAGACAGCATAAGCCCAATATATTTAAGGTTTTGCAACACATTCAGGTAAGGTAATATCAGGTAATATCAACAGGTGATTATAATCATGATTTGAATTCATTATGAAATCATGAATTCCTTCAAGATCACATCTTTTTCAGGGACGTCCATGCATTTATCAACAAGACTAAGCAAAACAAGTAAAATCAGAAAACATTAGGACTCAAATATGTAAATCCCTTCCTGTCTCTCTTTGGGGAACATTGTTTTAAAACATTTCAGTAATTTTCTCACACAGTTGTTGACCACTGCAGATCCTCTGTCCATCTTTACTCCTTAAAGACTCAGCCTTTTGTGGATCCTGCTTTTGTACTAAATCATGATTATAATCACTTGTTGATATCACCTGTTTGAAATCACATCATGAACTTAGTTTTTTATCTCATTACTAGTCATAAGTTGCCCCCACCCCAACTTTTTTTTGGAATGCGTTGCAGGCTTGAAATGCAGGAATGGTTAACAAATAAAGTTGATTAGACAAATCATTAAATATTATAAAAATGATATAAATTATTTTATTTGATGATTTAGTTGATAATTTTATAATCATATATTTGATTATATAGAAATCATAGTAATAATAAAGTTATAATTTCAAAGTACATGTAAGGAGAACTGTGAATTTTTTTATATTTGCATTTTCCATACCATCTCAACTTTGTCTGATTTGGGGTTGTATATACACAAACACACACTCCTGGGATGATAAACCAAAAATGGCAGGAGTCAGAAGATAGCAATTAGCAAGAATTAAACAATAGATAAAGTAACTTAGTAAGGGATAGTCTTTCCTTAAATGTTTACACCTTGTGGGTAAACTTGTGGACAGCTTTTTACAGAAACAAGAGTCAGTGTTATTCCACTCAGTGTTAATGGTTTCAAACAGTATACCAAATAAACCAAACCAAATATTCTCTATAGGGTTTAAATCTGTACTCTGATCAGGCTAAAACTTGAGCATGACGGATTTGTTCTCAAACCACTTCTTGGAGGTCTTCATAGTGTGAGCACTAGCATTGTCTTGTGGAAAAATAATAATGTGATTCTTCCCCTTTATAAGACATTTTTTCAGTTGTGTGAAGCATTACAGATCCTTCTTTCTGATAATATCACCTGTTGTTTCAAAGAGGTGACCTATTCTTTTAATAGCTGATAGTGAAATAGGAATTTGCTGTGCCTTTAGGGTCTTGTAAACTTCAGAATAGTTGCAGTAGGCCTGACAAAGACCAGCTTTGTGGTTTCTGACAGCAACCTCTGCATCATACATTGCTTAAATTTAGATTTTCTCACTCATTCACCTTGGGACTCACAAGGCTGCATATTGTAGACCGCTACCTGCAGATATCTGTCACTACTGGTTCTATTTAAGAGCTTGTTTACAGGCCTGTGATGAACTGCATCAGTCCATTACCAACAAATTACCTAATTAGTAATATTTTAAGGAAAAAAATAAACAAGACAGAAGACATTTTGGAATATATTTCTCTCCACAAATAAACTGGGATTTTTGCCACTGCTGATGTACCTGTACCAGACCTGTATGACCATACGCTTAGATAAACCTGCATACCCGGCTACTTCCTTCATACTATGACCTGTATATACTGTATATATACTGTATGATAAGGAAACTATTCAAGTAATAAAATGTAGAAATGTGACAAAATAAGTAAGTAATTAATTCTATATTTTATTAAAACTCTGTCATCTGTTCATTAAAGGAAATGGAAGACCACTTTACATTTACACAGCCAACTTAGTGCATCACTTTAAAGTGCGAATCAGAACAATTTATTGCAGCTGATTTGCTACATACATCTGTAGTATACAGTAGATCTACTTTCTTACCATGGTCTCTGGTAATAAAATTCATGTGTTCATGAATAAAGCTAAAATTAAATTACTATTTACCCAGACTTAAAACCATATATTATGAAAGAATAAAAGCACAAAGTTTGTATAAATGTATGAAATTCATTATACAAAATAAATATGCTACGGGTTTTATTTGTACAGGGAAATCTTAAGTTGAATTAAATACTATGATGCTCTAAGAACTGTACAGAATGCAAGCTATGTATGTGTGGTTTACTGCATAATAGTGAGACTACATAGTAAGAAGAAAATCTGAAAGATCAGCACGACTCAGTTGCTGGCAGTGCTGACATGTAGATATTTTCCAGCTGATAAGATTGCACATAATGTTGGTTGTTTGAAAGTTGAGTTGGTAAACAAGGCACATAATTACAATTCCAGTTGCCTGATGACACATGCGGTTTAATTACTGTTTTTCATCTACCTGGTTTTCTCCAGTTAATATTAACCTTACATTTGAATTATATTTAGACAAACATCTATAAAACCTTGGCTTAAAGACTTGTACTTTTAAGTTCTGATGTACACACTCCCAGACAGATGAAAGTATACATAAATGCTACTTAGTGACTCGGGCTTCTTTGTGTTGATGATAGGAGCTGTGAAAGCTCACCTGGCCAGAGCTGCCAGCTGGAGTTTTGAAGACTCGATTTCGGGCTCTGGTGTGTAGAGTGAGGTGTGTAATGGTATTTAGGAAGATGAACTGTTTGCTGTGCTTTTTCACTTGTGGTTGACGCTGCACTTCAAAAGCCTGTCCTGTTGGCCCATGTAGGGAATGAGTCCAAATGGAACATTGCTTTTCCCCATGTGTTTATAGCCAGTGTGATGCAAAAGATTCCGATAACGTTCATCATTATGCCTGCCTTTGCCTTGAACAGATGAAAATAAGAATATTATTGCATGAGCACAAACACCATGACTATAGGCATTATTCAAGTAATACATAGTTTGAGTTATGTATGTGTATGAATAGCACTTAATTCTGATTGGTCAGAAGGTGTTGATAACTTTGACAAGACACCAATGTTTTAAAGATCAATTAATTATGATAGAATATGTGAAGTAAGAAATTAATATTCACTGAAGAGTATTTGGACAAAGTAATGAGATCACAGTGAAGTCATACATTAAGAACTACAAGGTTAAATTACTCATCACTAACTGGTGCCAGAACTGGTTTATGAACTAAAGTTAATTAAGGTGTTCAGTGTGTGAGTTAACTCGGAATTTATCTGATGAATAAGCATTTTACCATTGTCTTTATTCGCCCTTCGTTTTACACTGTGGCACGGCAGGTTTTGTTGGTGCTGTACTCCAGCCTTTCAGCTAGTGTTTCCTAAACCCACCGCAAACCGCACCATGATAAAGAGCTTACTGAAGATGAATGGATGTTCTGCATTACAGGCTATGTGCACCACCTCATGATGGAATAGATTATATTAGATTGGAGCTGTATAAGTGTGTACATTCTCCTAGCATCAAGGCCTAACTAGCATCTGCATCTGTACACAAACTCTTTCCTCGAACTGAATTACATTTTGTAATAAATGCACTTTTCTTCACATTTTATATTGAACAATGCCTGTAAGTGAATACTTTAGTACTACAGAGTCTGTTAGCATTACCATGATAGCTCTTTGTTTTTGCATTTAGCATGACACATTACACATACACATCTTTCTGTTTCAGGCTCTACTGAAGGCCAAAAAGATCATTTTGGTAAGTAATGATAAACGATTTATTTAATTAATAATAATTTTCTGAACCGTGCACCGCTAAACATCATTTAATGATATTGAAGAGCCTATATTTAGTTCTTAAATAATTCTTAATTCTGATAATGAATTACCACCCTGCAGGCAATTGCTGATTTGTAACAATTAGTATTCATTGGGTAATGAAGGATAATACACTCCAAACAGTAAATGCTCTATGCCACCTATTTTTAGAACATCAGTAATTATGTGGCCTACATTGCCTTAATTTAATACACTTGTAGATTCATCAACTAATGACTAAATAATGACTTAACTGCTGTTAATTCATGTACCCTTGCCAAAGAGTGTCACCCTAAATGTTCTATCACAGCATTCCTCTGGCAAATAGTATTAAGTAGATTATAGGTATACTGTAAAGTGTACAGTATAAAAGTATAATATGCTCTAATATTCATAACCTATATAAAAAAGAATCTCAGTTTAGAAAGAAGTTTCATTGGATATCTTACCATGTCTGACACCTTGAGGTAGCCGTAGGAGAATACAATAGCATTGGGGGGTGTTGCCACGGGTAACATGAATGCAAGAGAGGTACTCAGCGTGCAGGGCACCATGACATAAAGGGGGTTCATTCCAATGGACTGTGACTGAAACACAGAAATTAAACTTTTTCAGTATGGAGTCAAGTTGAATGAAAATGACTTTGCTACTATAATTCTGTGACTCAGATCTATGATTTAAGTGGCGGTTTTGTGCGATGAGCCTTCATTTTGTGTGTATAATTAAGCTGGGATTCTTCAGAATATGTCCATGCTGACTCACGTCTGCAAGAAAGCAGCCGCTCCTCAGAAATATTACACACCTTTTGAGTAAATCATAACATAACAGTTTAGCTGATTCATATTTTCGGCATTTCAGACATGGCTTAAATAGTTTTGAATATGAAAGAAGAGGTTTTGTGAGTTTTGTAATGGAAAGATGTGAATATGGTTATACTTGCTTCAACAAGTATGGTCTTGATAAAAATAGAATATTGTATGGGGAACTCACAGACAAGTATATGTATAGACAAAAAATATATTGTAGTGGTCAGAAGTCTTCAAACGCAGTTGATCCTTAATTCTTGTCCTTTTCTACTCCCTCTCTTACCCTCTCTATTCATTTGGTGCCACAAATGTCCCCAGACAGATCTTTCCCAGTAAACTCTAGCCAGGTCCATTTAGAGCTAAAGCTCATTATGCATCTTTGTAAGTGAACTAAAGAAAAACAGAGCACTGTTGTTTCCACAGTACGGAGAGGGAATAAGATGACAATTCAACTCCCTGTGTTGAGAGTGAGAAAGCTAAATTGGGTTGTTTGAGAACCTGGCTGCCTGGAGAAGGGGCCTCTAAAAGGGAAATGTTGAAATAATTCAGCATTTCTGAATGGACAATGAGGTTTGGGAATCTGGATCAGTGTGGTGCGTCAATGGCCGTTTCAACTCACATCGTTTGTCTACTCACTTCTACATTGAACCACAACATAGAGCATGGAGATTTTGTTGTTGGCTTTTTTGTTAGTTTGTTTTCTTACCATAGATGCCAAGACAGGGAGGAAAAGGGTAGCTGTGGCCACATTGCTGGTGCACTCAGTGAAAGTGGATATCAGAAGACACAGGATAACAGCAATGGCCCAAGGAGGAATACTATGCAGTGGAGTTAACTGCTTACCCATCCAACTGGAAAGGCCAGACTCCTGAAACGATAAAAGGACAAAACGTACTTAGTTGTTTAGTTCATTTTAGTTTAATTGTAGGTTATGACAGCATATCAATCCAAACAATCTAGGTGTCTCCCTATTTAAACAGCCAGTTCTGACTAGTAAAAGCTTTCTTATTGTATGACAGCTACCAGTGTGGAAGGCTGAGGGCAAACACATACTTTCTTCAAGAAAGATGCAAGTGATTACCTCCTCTTACCTCACAGAGCTGCAAACTACCATGTTCGGTGCTGATGAGGTAACAGAAGCCTGAAATTGTCTATATTCATGCTGATGGGCCGAGGAGAGACAACCAAGACAACAGACAAGGTTGCGTAGGAACTTAATCTTGTTGTTGAGTTCACCATTTGAGCCAGGGTCCTCGAAAGATTTTTTCCTTACGTATGTCAGGAAGCTCTTCTTTGCAATTGTCATCTCTTGGCTTGCTCATTAAGGGTCTAGACCTGAATTTTTGTGTTGCAACTATTTCTTTGTTAAATTCATTAATTTATTTTCATATCCTTTTCAGGGTCGTGGGCAGGCAGGGGTCAATGTGGGAACCAAGACCATGGTGCCAGTCCAGTGCAGTTCATGTGGATATGATACCAAGTGATCTAGCAAGTGTGATTTCACCCTTGTGTTTATTTTGGGTTTGGTTTTTATAAGTAAGTATAGTCCATCTACTTGCAGAGTGTTTCATTAGGAAGCAGAATGCAATGGTAATCCTTATGTAGGATGTAAGGAAAGTACACGACTAGTTATTACCTCACTCCCTTTAGCCAGAGCAAACCCTCCCCCAAGAAGCAGCACTATGTTCCATGGCAGTTTTCTCTGAGCTACTTTCCAAGTGAGAAGAGCTAACATAGAGATCAGAAGACACAAGGATAGCAAAGATACAAATTATTGGCATGTGCTGACTTTTTTTTAATTTTTATTTGTGCTATATGGAATCTTTCTCACCTGGGCTGGGGCCACCAGGTGGCCAACAAGAGAGTGTTGGTGGAGTTGATGGCAAAATGAAAAGAAGCACAGCAACGAATACTGCCACAGTGGCATCAGTCACATACCTGAAAGTTTAAACAGTGTTATTATCCAGCAATGCCTTCCTCCTGATTAAACAAATTATTTCCATCTATTTTTAGATTAAAAGGCCAATCACACATGTTTTATTAGCATATATTTTGATAATTAGCAAATATTTTCATTCATTCATTCATTCGTTCATTCATTTTCATACCAGCTTAATCTAATTCAGGAGAAATTCGCTGGGAGCCGGGGCCTAACCAGCAGGACAGTGCAGAAGACAGGAACCAAACACAGACAGTCCATCACAGGGCACATTCAGAAACACACATACACACTCTGACACTTTGTTTTTTTTTTTTTACACCAGTGAACTGGGCGAAACTGGAGTATCCAGAAAACCCAGTCATACATGGGGAGAATATGCAATTGAACCAGAGATCTCTCGAGCTGTGGGGTGACAGCACTAAGCCCTGCACCATCCTGACTCCAAGCAGAATCACTGACCAATAGTACAACTTTTTTGCCTGAATTTACTTGATGGAGACCAGAACAAGAGATCTAAATTAATGGCACTGATATTGTCAGTGTACAATCATGGGATCTGATATACTTCTCAATCTAAACACAAATATGTTTATGGTGTGGATTGAGTTTGGGGGGTGGATTAAATGATACTGTCTTTTACTTTTGTGCTTTTCACTGTTTATAGGCACTGAGGTATCTTAGCTGACAGGTTGGTCAGGAAAGTAAACTTCCAGCAAGCTCCCAATGGACAAAACGATGTATTCACACACACGAGTTGCTTTAATACCTGCTAATTATTTTAGGTAAGCTAAATTGCAGTTACAAGGCTGGACTCGAAGGCAGCCACAATGAAAACGTCTAAATTACTAACTGCTAACTTTTCCATTTCCAGTCTTCCAGTCCCAGCTTGGTCATGGCCAGTTCACAAGAAGATGTGAATTGCAAATTCTAGTGTGCAGATGGATTAAGTGTTATGTTTAATGCTTTCTATCTAAAGAAATTTGTAACAGAGTGAAAAAGAGATTTGTCATTGTACAACCCGTACTCTGCTTTTGAGTTGAATGTGTGTGTGGCCCAGCCAGCCACAAATCCGGGATCCCGTGTAAACCACAGAACTACAAGTAGAATGAAGAGGGCCAACACGCTGAACTCTCCATATGACATTGGCCCCAGCAGCTTGTGCTGCTCTCGGACCACATTATAGGCAGCGATCTCCTTCTCTGTCTTCACCGCCCTGCATCCCCATGTCTTCCTGAAGCTGGAGAGAGGAAGGCAAGGAAAACAGTTAAGTGATGGAGAAGAAGAAGAGGGACCTGGTTGTACTGATTAAATAAGGAGTGGGATTAAGATACTTACTTGAACCCCATGAAAAGAAACTGCAACCACATCCAGGCTAAAGCCAGCATGAGGATCATGTTTGGAAATGCAAAGCCAAACCAGGAGGCAAAATTTATGACATCACCATTCTGAGGAAACAATCTGAGGAAAGGAAAAAGAGGATAAGGTTTTCAGAATGAGAGGCTTTCAAGTTTGTAATTATTCTGAAGTAACTGTAATAAGTAATTAGGTACAACACCCACTGGTTCATTTGTCCCATGAGCACCAGGTTAGGGCCTGTCCCTGTGAGGGTGGCTGTTCCTCCAATGCTGGCAGCATAGCACACACACAACGTCATGCCTTTACATATGCGTTTTTTTTCTACAGCTTCCTGAAGCATGGCAGACTCGGTGGACACATCCAGACCACTTACCACTGCTGGATGTCAGATAAACAAAGCAAACAAAATCTGATATACTAAATCCACAATATCCTTGGTTCTCCCAAATTTACTTCCTCATTACATTTAGGGAGCTTTTGCATTGCCACAATCACCCTAGGCTTGCTCATTGGGACTGCAGTCCTAGAGGTTTGTAAAGTTGCTTTGGTGTTTCTACTTCCTTTAGCAGACAGCTAAAGGAAGGCTTTAAAATGCTGATGATGCCTATTCAGCCTATACAACATGAATATGGTTACATGTCTGACCTTGTCCATCTTTAAGCTTGGTTGGATCATGGTGCTGTGCATCTAATCCCTGACTCGCCTCCTCCCTGCTCATGATTGGGGCAGGCTCAGTTTCCTGGTTGTTCAGCTGTTCCAGCACCGCCTGCACTATGGGCACCATCATAGCCGTGGTGGCCGTGTTGCTGATCCACATGGACAGGAAAGCTGTCACACCCATGAAACCTAGCATTAGACTACATCAAAGCATAGAGACAGGGGAAACAGAGAGAGAGACTCCAGTTAAGTAGGCTCCGTTTACAATGTGCTCCATCTGACATCATCTTATTTCTTTGCTTACAGTGCTGGGCGCACTCCGACAAGGAGCAACACTCGGAGAGCAATGCGCTTGTGCAGGTTCCAGTGCTCCACGGCCACTGCTACCATCAGTCCACTCACAAACAACATATTGGTATCCTTTAAGTACTGAATGCACACCTGGAGAGAGACATCAGAATAAACACTGTAACACTGGTCATTTAAAGGAATATTCCAGTACTTTAATCCTACTTGCTATCCACTACATGTATATAACCTTGGACCAGAATTTTGATGGAATTACCTTTACTGCAAACCTGTTACTTGAAAAACAGTTTATAATAGAAGCCAGGTGGCAAATTCTACTCGAATAAGGTTTAGGATGAAACAGAGTTATGAATATGTCTTATACATGTGGTTAAGTAATTTTATGAAACTATAAGAATTCATTCCATTTACCAGTGAATTCCCTAAGACAACCTCAGAAAAACAGTCTTATCTGATAAAGGATGACCTACACAAATACAGAGATTGAATATTTAATTAGTGAATAATTCTTTGTGTTCTACATAGCTGTTTTATTAAGGGTTAAATGTTAACTACATCAAGTGCCTTAGACTTCCATTATAGCTATCACATTCTTCTTTCAGTACAGGGAAACATCACATTAGATGAAGAATGAGCATTACTTCTCTTCTCTTATATCCTACAGAGAAAAGAACCCAGTGTTGTCCAGAAATTGAGAGGATAAAGACTGAGAGGCACCTGTTTAGACTTCATGATGCCAAACAGAGGAAAGAGAAGCGCTGGCAGCAAAGAAGTCACAGCCAGAGGAAGAGCTTCTGTGCACCAATACACTGCCATCAGTAAAATCACATAAGCACAGCTGGCCTCCTGGAATACACACACACACACAATGCAAGATTTTGGTAGTAACCTATCTATAAAGTACAGTTTACAAAGGAAATATAGTCACAAGACTTTCACTGTTTTAACAGACATACATATACTGCAGGTTAGTTACACTTTTTGTTCATTAAGTGATTATAACATACCAAACGTCCTGATAACTGATGGTTGTTAAATCCACATAATATAAGGATGGTGTGATCCATTCTAAATCCTTTCCCCTACTGCCACGTGAATAAACAATAATCATCTAGATGTTTACCATTCCCATAAAGTGAAAATAGAAAAAGCAATTTAGCACACCTATTTTTCCTCAAAAAGGCTCAAAGTCAGTGGAGATTTTTTAATGTCCACTTGGACTTGTACATGGACATTGCAGGTGTTAATAAATATTTTGACTCTGCATGATTGAGGATTGAACATCATCATGAGCAAAAAACAGCAATAGCTAGACATCTGTGTGTGGTGCACCTGCCAAAATGAAGTTGGACCTGACATACCGTTGTACCAACATAAAGTGGGAGAGGAAGCAGGATCAAAGGCGTGAAGAAGAGGATGAAGCCATTCTTGAAGTTCCAGATGGATTTCAGTGTGGGTGACATCTCCAAAAGAAGACAAATCCACTGTAAACTAGCTGCACACTGTTGTCCGGCCTTTTTAACTGAGAGAGAGAGAGGCGAGAGAGAAGGAAAGAGAGAAGAGGGAGAGAAGAGAGGGAGAGGGAGAGGGAGGGGGAGGGTGAGCGAGAGAAAGAGAGAGATGAATGAATGAAACTCAGTTACGGTCTTCGGAATTTAACACATGAGAAAAAGGATTTTACATTGAAGACTGTCATACCCCTTCAAAATAGTCACTTTCTTTTGGCTTGAAAACTGAAATGAAAACCCATTAAAAACATCTTTTCCCAGTTGTATTTACACTTTTGACTTCAAGGCACAACATTCAAGGCAAAAGAAAATGGAAGTTGAGTTAAAAATTAATTTTAAAAAGGAAAAACGTGAATAAATGTGATCAGTGAACTGGATTATTACTTCCCCAAGCAACTTTTTGTTTTAATTACAGCCATTTATCTTTTGGATATGTCTCTACCTATTTGGGGTAGCACAGTGGCACATGCGGTTAGTGCAGTTGCTTCACAGCTCTGAGATCCCCGGTTTGATCCTGACCCTGGACTCTGCCTGTACATTGTTTGCATGTCCTCCCCGTGTCCACGTAGGTTTACTCCAGGTGCTCTGGTTTCCTTCAACATTCCAAAGACATGCATAGGTTGACTAGTGACTCTAAATTGGCCCATGACTGGTGTGTTGATATGACCTTGTATCTGTCATGAATATAGCCCTTAATACTGATATGATTAAATCAAACTAATAAACAAACAAACTTTGAGTCAGTTTGAGTCACCTAGATGAGGAAGATAAGCCCATTTTTCTATACAGAATTGTTCAGTCATATTTTGTGGGATATACTGTTATAATATACTGCTATCTTCAATTCTATCTGTCAGATTTTTTATTGGTATTAGTTCAGGGCTCTGATTTGGACACTCAAAGACAATTACCTTAAGTCTCTACTTTGTTTTGTCGTGGTGTGTTTAAGAAGAAGGTGAACCACTTGCCCATTCAGCTGTCTAGCAGAAGATTTGTATGTACTTGGAAGCATCTATTTTCCCTGCTAAAGAAATGAACTGCCACATTATAATGTTGCCATCATCATGCTTCACAATAGGAATGGTGTATTTTGGTGTGCCGAATGTGATTTTGCTTAAATTTCACATCAAAATGTCAAACATTTTTGCCACATGGCACCATAATTGCAAACGAGACTTATGCAGATGAGAAAAAGTGTGACACTGTTGTCACATGCGCAGACCGACCATGCAAACCACATGCACAGACATAAAGACTTGATAGTTGTCTTTGTTTGTTTCCCTGATGTTACGGGTTCGCCAGGATGGCAAAAGGCGAACCCTAAAAGAAAAGGGTTTTAGGACCCAAATGCAGTTAGCTCCAGATGGTAGTAATGAACTGAAATAATAATAAATAAAAGCAAAAGAGAAAGTGCCAAAATAAAGAACACTGTGCCAGCGATGGCACAGCGTGGAATCGAACTCTGATCGCAGGCGTCAGAGTTGTTACTTTAACCACGGGTCTACCGAGAGGACTCACGTGACCTGTATGAAAAAGCGGGGGTTTAACCCGAACGGGGAAAAGCTCCGCCTAGCGCGGGCTTTAAATATAAAGAAACGAATGAAATGGGTTTGTTTAAACACGATCGCCAGTAACGGTGCTTATTACAGAAAGTAAAGAGTGAGGCGAAACGTGTTTGAAATCGCTCCGAGGGGGAAAACAGGAGCGATCGCTTTCTCTCCCTCTCTCTCCCCACAGAGACTGCGTGTAAGTTAAACCGGCAGCTTGAGAGAGAGAGAGGAGAAAAGCGATGACGCGCTGTGACCGCAAAGCTCGCGGGCACCCGCAAAGGCGCGGCCGTGTCACGTACTTACTGCACATGCGAGCGCGCGGGCAGAGACAAACGGCGTGCGCGGCGCCGGCCAACCATACCGGGCATGCGCAGCATGACCTAGAAGCGAGAACATGGGAACGGGGGCTGAGGAGCAGCGAAGCGTCCCTTTTAAAAATACACAAAATGGAACGGGGCTGAGGAGCAGCGAAGCGTCCCTTTTAAATACGAAACATGGAACGGGGCTGAGGAAGCAGCGAGGCGTTCCCTTTAAAAATACAGCGCGGGCGGTGGCAACGGCCTCCCGCACAAGCGCAAAGAAAAAAGAAACTTTAAATAAAGAAGCGGGCTCGGCAAGGGGATAGAGGGGAGTGCTCCAGCTGCCGCAGCAGCGAGTCTAAAGCCCCGGAGGGCGCCGGCGAGCGTGATGCAGCAAGGGGGATGTGAAGAGCGGGTTCCTGACCCTGCTCTAGCGACTACTTCCCTAGCGGTTACCATCCGGCTTCCTAGCACGTACTATTACTGATCCTCTTCGAAAGAATTCAGTTACCATTATCCATAACAATACCGATGCCGGCGAGCGGACCGCTGCAGCACGTCTGAGCCGTAGTGTGAAGGCTGCGATGGGCGATGGTACCCCCATCACGGTGGAATGGTGCGACACCGACTGAACACAGGACGGACATTAAGTACCTTGAGTCAGTGGGTGTCGCCCATAAAGCAACGAGCAGCTTAATGAGATCTGCAGGTGATAATACTAATGCAAATCGCACAGCCTTCATCAAGCCTGTGCGATTGTGCTGACTGTCAGGGTTCTCAAACCTGAGGCAAAGGAAGCCAACGCTGCCCCAGCGTCGGAAAAGCCAGGTGAGTCCCCGTTACACCTGATTTGTATTCTCTCTCATTTGATCATCCATGTTGGAGGGATTGCCCACCTTGGGAAAGTTTTTGGTGGTGCCTTACACCTCTACAACCTTTTTGTATCCTCTCTGTCCAACTTTTGCTTTTCCACTTTATCACTGAGGTCTTTTGGAAGCACCTTTCCACCTTTAGTGAATTATTTGTGTACCATGCACTACTGGTGGAATACGAAAAAAAGCTTGTTTTAATATGAAGTCATCAAAAAATATTACAGTTGGTGTCAAGTGGGGGCTAATTAGTCCAGTGTGTGATCTGAGCAAGTTTATAATATTTACTCTAAAGAGACAGATTATTTATCCAATACAGGTATGTACTAATTAATTTCTAATAGTTGATCTGAATGTTTAAAATGTTGTTTTCACTTTGATGATGATGGTTATAGTGTGTAAATATAGCTGTAAAAATTTAGATTTAACTTAATTTTCAGGTGGTAATGTGACAAAAGGTTAGTATGCTGATCTTTTATAGATACTCTGTGTCTTTAAACACTCAACATCAACATTATTTCATTGGTTTTGTAAATAAAAACACACTACCCTGTTATTTACACACTATGAAACACAAAAGTCCATCAAAATCCTTAAATACCCCCCTAATTTACCTCTTTTATAAAAAAATAAGCCCTACATTTCGAAAGGCCTTACTAAAAATAGTCCTCAATACTATTCCCTACACAAAAATCTGTGAAATATATTTAAAGCCATGAATTCAGAATTGTACACTGAAGGGCATCTACAAAATTTTATGTAAAAGAAATCAGTGTTTTTAAACTTTTACTTAGACTTAAAAAAAACTTACTTAACATGATTTCTGAAGGTATTTTAATATTTTTTAAATATATTTTAATTGTATCACTGATTCTGTTTTATATTGGTAGTATACTGGTCTTATATTGTTTAGATTTTAAATAAGGTTTTAAGTGAACTAGAAGAAGACTCTACTGTACACAGTGAAACATGAAGTCCTTAAAATAGACTTACAGTTATGAAAAACATCCTGGGCCCTTAATTTACAAAGAGACTTTCATAATTTCCACTTTGATTGTTTGGTACCAAACCCCTAATTATTCTTAAACAAACAATCCCTAAAATGTCCAGTATTTTGAGGCACAACTGAATGTAAGCATTTTGAGTCTTTGAGACTTTGTTTTGTCTGATTTCATAAACAGTTAAGAGGTGAAAAAAACACCCCTTAAAAATCTGAATCCTTATGCAAATATCCTTCCTTTGCCCTTAAAAATCAGTATTATTTGATTATAATTATAATGTACAGTGTGTATAGTGTGCTTGAGTGGAACAGTGGTATAAGACGCTAGCCCAGCACTGCGGTGACCAGGGATTCAGTACAGATGGTGCCTTCGGCCGGGTCGGGCAGCACGCAGGAACAATAGTCTGTGCTCGAGGGACGAGGGCAAGGTATGGGAGTTACTCCTGGTGCTTCAAACAGTGACCCCTATCCAGCCACACTTCAGGGTACATGTTTGCCTGAATCTGAAGAATCCATGGATGGAGTCCAGAAGCTAAACCCCAAAGCCCACCCATCCCCCACCTCCCCCAACCCCGACCACAATAATAAGGGTTAAAACTAAACATGAAAATAAAATTTGAAAAGAGGTTATGTTTCATATAATACTTTAAACAAATCTTCTGTCGTGTGTTATTCTGTAGAACACTGTTTGGGACAGAACCTTGAGTCTGCACTTGTCTGGACTACACCGTCTCTATTCAGTCTAAAGTTATGTTACAGCGCCCACTTGTGGAATAAATGTGCATTGTTCTGTGTTGCTTATACGGTTACGGTTTGGCCCGCACCTAGAATATTTACGATTATGGTCATATAGAAAGACCTAGGACCCCATTAAAAACACGCTTATTGAATTTTATCTCCTTTGCTAGAACAACAGTTTTCACTTTTCTGAGAAGGATTTCCACTAGATTTACTCAGCTAGAATATGACTGTGAGGTCGAACGCTGAATTTGGACAGTAAGCCCTAGAACACTTGTTTTTTAAATTTATCTCAAAGGTGTCTGATGGGGTTACGGTCAGTGTCATCTGCAGGCCAGCCAAGTTCCCTCTTAAAGCAGTCCATCATGGAGGACAGAACAAACTGTCTTGTTTGGCAGCTGAATACTTGTGAAAATGCCATATTGAGAGTCACTGAAGTGACAACCCAATTTAATGTCACCGGCTGTCTATGGAGATTCCATGCCTGTATGATTCCATGCCTGTATGCTGCTATCATGAACCTGTTAGCACTGAGTGTAGCTGAAATAATAGAGATCATTAATTAGAATACTGTTCCACAAATGTTTGATCATATAGTGTATTTTATGAAAGAGACTAATGATTAACAAGTTGTTTATATATTTTTTTACATTACAGTAGCCAAAAAAGACTATTTAACTATGGTAATGTTTGGTCAACGTCCATTTCGGTCAACGTTCTGTTTCAAACGTTAAATGGCACATACCTGTATCATGAATGATCATTTATTAATTGAGGAAAATGATCCAGTGTTACATATCTGTGAGAGGCAAAAGTCTGTAAACCTCTTTAATCACCAGTTAATTTGAAGGTGAAATTAGAGTCCAGAGTTTTCAGTCAATGGGATGACAATTAGGAGTGAGTGGCCACGCTGTTGTATTTAAGGAACAGGAATATTTTAGGATATTATATATCCTTTTTGAAGTCTGACCTTCAAAAAGGAACTGTCTGAGGGCCTCAGAAAAAGAGTTGTTGATTCTCATCAAGCTGTTATAGCCTGGATTCCACCAATCCACAGTCCAACAGTTTGTGTACAAACTGAGGAAACTCAAGTCCACTGTTACTCGGTCAACCAGCAAAGATCACTCCAAGAACAAGGTGTGTAATAGTCCATGAGGTCACAAAGGAAGACAGGGTAACGTCTAAGGAACTGAAGACCTCTCTCACACTGGCTACTGTTAATGTTCATTAGTCTACCATCAGGATAACACTGAACAACAATGGTGTGCATTGTAGAGTTGCAAAGAGCTACTGCTCTTCAAAAGTAAAATTGCTGCCCATCACATGGCACATGGACAATCCACCAGATTATTGCAAAAGCATTTTATGGATAGATTAGACTAAAATAGAACTTTTTGGTTTAAATGAGAAGGTTGTGTCAGGATAAAGATAGAAGAAACACTGCATTCCAGCATAAGAACCTTATCCCAACTGTGAAACATGGTGGTAGTATCATGGATTTGTCCTGTTTTGCTGCATCTTGGCGAGGATGGCTTCCTATCATTACAGGAGTAATGAATTTTGAATTCTACCAGCAAATACTAAAGCAAAATATCAGGAAATCTGTCTGTGACCAGAATCTTAAGGGAACTTGTGTTATGCAGCAATGCAATGACCTTAAGCACACAAGTCATTCTACCAAAGAATGGTTAAAGAAGAGTAAAGTTCAAGACGAAATCCTTATCTTAATCAAATCGAAATTGTGGAAGAAGTTCTTTTGAGGAACCCCAGAAACATTCCAGAACTGAAACTGTTCTGTACAGTGAAATGAGCTAACATTCTTCCAAGCTAATGTTCACGACTGATCAACATTTACCAGATATTTTTGGTTGTTCTTGCAAAACTGGGTTATATCAGATACTGAAACAAAGGAACACATACTTTTGCCACTCATAGATATGCCAGTTTGGATACTTTCCTTCAATAAATAAAAAACCATATAGAGTATTTTTGTTTCAATTGTTTAATTTTGTTCTCTTTATCTACTTTTAGGACTTTTGTTAAAATCATATGATATTTTAGGTCATATGTATGTATAAATATAGAAAATTCTAAAAGGTTCACAAACGTTCAAGCACCACTGTAGATATCACTTTTGTGACTAATCAGGACTGAAACAGGATAAATGGCATAGGCAGAATTGGTGACCTATGGCTGCATATTTGGAGGCAAAGACTATCGTTGGGGAAGAGAAAGAGACACATGACAAACAGAGAGAGAGAGAAAGAGTAAAGAACAGTGACAGTGAAAGTTCATACAATTACAGAGATGGAAGCTTTGTACAGAGGCCAGACTGAATTGTAGGTTAGACAGGTTTATTGTGCTATTTCAGAAGCTGGATGTAATTGCTCTTTGGCACAGGCTGCGTGTGGACAGAGAGCTTCCAGGCTATATTGGCACAGCTAAAATGGCAGATCTGGTACAGATGTCCTGGGTGACATGTACAGATGTCTTGAGCAGCAGAGTAAGAAGTCAGTGGTAGAGACTGGATGACTGAGAGAATAGAAAAACCTTGACTAAGGTATAATTCACCCACGAGTAACCAGGATGCTCTCTGGAGATCATCACATGGAGATTCTTTATTTATTCTTTCATTAAATGTTGGCTGCCACATCAAAAAAAAAAAAAATAATTGTGTGCATCTTGTATAAATATATCAAGAATAAAGACTCTGATTCTGATTCCAGGTTTTCAAATATCAGGCAGTTTCTCTTTGGGACTGTCCAGAATTTCTAGGACTATATACAATAGAGCAGGAGTGCTCAAAAGTCGTTTGTTTGGGACTGGATGGAGAACCTTCATTTCATTCATTCCTTCATTCATTTTATATTCCTGTTTAATCCAGTTTGGTGTCACTGGCAGCCAGGGCTTAACAGGCAGTACAGGGAACAAATCTATCGCAGGGCACATGCACACACACTCCCTCACTCTCTCACACTGAGACAATTTTAGAGACACCAGCCTAATGTATGTCTTTGGAAAGGGGGAGGAAACTAAAGTACCTGGAGAAAATCCACACAGACAGGGTTGAAGCATACAAACCCCACCCAAGTGGAGTCCGGCTCAGAATTGGACCTTTGAAGCTCTGACACATGAGGCCAACCACGCATCGCGGTGCCGCCCTGAAACAACATACAGACTGCATGTATCTGTAAAAATGTAAGAACCTTATGATTTTAGAGCTTAATTTGTGACTAGCTTTTAGCACTTTCTGGTGCAAGTTCAAATTATATTTATGGGTGTTCTGGTAGCATTTTTTTAATTAGTGTCCAGAGCCTTTGTATTTTTACATACCTTACAATTAAAAACACCAGAGCAAATTATATTTCCCAGCAACACCACCTTGATTATAGACTATTCAGCTAAAATGCAAATTGTTCCAGCTATTTTAGTGTTTGGATGTGCACTGCACCATTGAGTAAACATAGCTGAAATTAATAGAGGCTAATGCTAACTACTCTCTCCAGTTTAATAACAATGTGGTTCAGGAGCATCACTGTAGGTGAAGTTATATGAAAGACAAGCCACATAGGGTGTGTATCTTACAATAAACAGTCACTGGCTCCTCTAAACAGCTGTCTAGGGATCTGAAAATAAAGATAATTGGCTCTCATGAAGCTGTAGAAGGTTATAAAAAATACCTAAATAGTCCTACTTGCAATTTTCACCATCCAAAATGTCATTAAGGAAGTGGAGTTAAAAGTAACTGTTCAAGTCAAAGGCTTATTTATGGAAGGCGAAGAACACTTCCTGATGTGTATGCAAATCAAAACTCTAACTTCAGCATAATATTATTGGTCATACAGGAGTAGTGGCTAACTGATACGCTGCGCAGTGTTGGCAGGCAGACAGACAGACTGTGGGGTGTATTTTTAAAGAATTGATACCTAACCGGATGTTTAGCTCTGTGATTTTAAGGTGATTATTGAGATGATTTAATTGTGATTGCTTATTATTATTCATAAATACCTAAAGTTCCTTTACGTAGGGATGTACTGAGAATGTGTAATCAATGAAAGTCAGCATAACCAAGAACACTATGGTCCAGTCATAGATTTGGCACTGAGGAGTTCGGGATACTGGAAATAATTAAAAATGACGCACCTGAAGGGAGGTTGGGGTTTCTTATTATGACTTCATGATAGGACATCTGGCCTGGAAGTGGATATGATGAAATGAGGGTAAGAGTGATTGGGTGCTGTGGGAGACAGTGGGTGCTCAGTGAATGTGGTGTTCCACAATTTTATGGACACTTAAAGACACAAAGTATGTACTGAAAATATGTAAAGAATCTGACTAATTAGAATAACTGGAGTAGGCAGGGTTTAGGTTCTCAAAAAATATATGTGAGACTAAAAAATTAATGGTGGTCTAATGACATCAGAACTTAAAAAAAACTGATATCAAACGCCACATTTACAGCATTTAGCAGACGCACTTATCCAGAGCGACTTACAACTGATACAGTCTTACAATCCAAGCAATTGTGGGTTAAGGGTCTTGCTCAAGGACCCAACAGTGGCAGCTTGGTAGAGGTGGGATTTGAGCTCTGGACCTTCTGGTCCCCACTAGGCTACCCCAGGCCCCAGTCCCAGTGAATCATAATTGTAAGAAGGGGGCTGGACATTAACTATAGATTAAGCAATAGCGTCACTGTAACGTAAGGTACGAGTAGAGAGACCTGTGGTTTCTCAGGAATGATTAAGTTTGTTGCGTGGTTTGATGAACTTTTAGTAAACTTATTGGTAAATCTGTTCTCAGATTGAGTGCAATTTTTGCAATGGACTGATACTGTCTCAGGGTGCTACTTCCTGTATCAATCAGTCTGCATGTCTATCTAACTCGCTACCCCTGCTCAATGAACCAGATGCATTTTTATAGATAGATAGATTTATTTAATGTTGCTATAAGCATCAATGGAATGTGTGTGTGTGTGTGTGTGTGTGTGTGTATTAGGTTAATTGATTATCCTAAATTAGCATGATCTGAGTGTTTATATATATATATATATATATATATATATATATATATATATATATATATACATACATACATACATATATATACTGAAATCATATACACTCAGACCATGCCAATTTAGGGTAATCAATTAACCTAATGCATGGCTTTGGCTTTCAGATACGGGGAGGACATGCAGACTCCACACAGAAAAGATCCAGACCTGCTCCATCTGGGGATCCAGGGGACAAAACCTTCTTGCTATGAGGCCCTGCCGCCCGACAGATAGATAGATTGAGTCATTCGTGTAAATGACATGCCACCATGTGTCTTATTACTTCAGTTTAATGGGCTTTACTATGACATTGTACACATACACATGCAGCAATACTAGCATTAGTACTTTCTCTTTCTTTGATCTCTTTCTTTCCAGCGTCGATTGACTACGGTTCCGAACACCGTTTTGCAGCTCACATGCTTCAGTTTTGATGGCAAAGTCATGTGACGCGCTTCGCAAGACACATAACACAGTCACATGAGCGACTTCCCTGCAGCACTAATCTATAACGCATTTCTTGCTGAGCCGCAGCAGAGAGGTGAATCCACATGCATGTACGATCTGCGCTTGGGGCGGTGAGGGTCACGTGCTGACGGCTTCACAATCATGGCTTCTATCCATCCAGAAGCAGCAGATTCTGTCGCCTGCCAGTAACTGAAGTCCTCAGCTGAATATTTCACGTGATTTTTCCGCTGAGTT
Source organism: Ancistrus triradiatus (assembly GCA_025084515.1). NCBI lineage: Eukaryota > Metazoa > Chordata > Actinopteri > Siluriformes > Loricariidae > Ancistrus > Ancistrus triradiatus. The sequence continues at coordinate 114,616 of JAJAGP010001970.1, forward strand.
TCACAACAAGCTTGACAAGATTTTTCATAACACAGATTTCCGCACCGAAGAACATGGAGCCTAATTTCACCAGAGCGGCTGATACAGACAACAGTTTGTAACTATACTAACAGACTACATTTCAAAGGTAAATAGCTAGTAGCCAGTTAGCTACTAATTTGTATGTGTTGTTTACTTCAGTGAATTAGTATTGCTTAAGTGGTTTTATAGTGCATAATTTTGTAATTAAGTAATGCGTGGTGCTGATACGTAAACAGTTTACCAAAAGCCTCGTAGCACAAAGAGCGAAAGGACAGAGCGATATGCCATCTTGGTGCAGTTACTGTAGCCAGGATGTACAGATAAACGTTGTGAAAATTTATGCAACCTCTACAGGAAACAAACTAAAATATGGCACATTTCTTTAAAGTAATGGAGCAATAACATGTCAATGAAGTTCTGATGCTTTATAAAAACAACGGTGGACCATCTGAAAAGTTACCTAAACTTTTGCAAACGCTAAATTTATTTCCCCCAAACATCTTATACAACTTTGAAATATGCACGTCACTGATAATACAGTGAACAACGAAAACACATGCAAATGTCATTGAAAATACTTTGAATATGCAAATGTCATTGAATAGTGTTTCATGCAGAGGCTGTGACTGTACCGCAAAACTGTACAATTGGGCAGCCATTTTTGTCTTATTATCTATAAAACTTCACATATATTGGAGTACTACCTAATAAGACAGCTAATGATTGCATATAAGTTGCATATATAGATAGGATGCATGCCTAAATGTCTTAAACAGTTAAGTCGTGTATTAGCAATATGAATGTAATCAGAGAGGACTGGATGTAATTTGATCAGGGTTGCCAGCTTTTGCACAAGACTCTACAATCATACTATAATCAGTAATGACTGTCAGTAATGGAGGTGTGGTGATTCTAACCAGCAGCACAGGCTGCCCTCAGCAGGGCACCTATCCATCACAGGGCATACACATAAACACAAGTCTTTCAATTGTGGGAGGAAACCACAATACTCATTGAGTGGGTGTGCAGATCTCAGTCTCAGTCGTTGACCTGTACATCAGTAGACCACCACTGAGTAGGTGTTCTTTTGTTTGTGTGAAGATTATTTGTCTGCTACAGCTATTTATGTACATTTTAATTAATCTTGGGAGTTTGCATGTTCTCCTGCATCTGTGTGGGTTTTCTCCAGGTCCTTGGTTTTCCACACACATTCCAAAGACATTCGTTTTATTGAAGTCTCTAGAGTGTCCGTGTGTGCGAGTGCATTTTTGTGTGCACCAATGGTGTGCGATATCTACAAAAACATCTTATTTTCTGGGATTTTATAGATAATTATAATTAGTCAGTACTTTGCCTTTTTACCTTAAAAATGTGTTTGTAAAAGTCTTACATTGCACCCCTAGTATGCATATGTGCCCTGCAATGGATTGATGGCCTGTCTAGGGTTAGTTCCTGCTTTACGCCCTTTGCTGCTGGTTATGCCTCAGATCCCTGTGACTCTGAACTTTATGAAGTGCGTATGGAAATGACCATGTCATCACTATGTATTCATTTCTTGTATTGTTTTTTCCCCATAGAGATTGGGTGCTCAATGAACCAGTTGTCCCATCTATTACTGAGCTTGTCATGGGAGAATAGGAGTGTCTGAAGGTCCTCTTATAGAGGACAGGGTTAAGGCTTTGCACTGGTTAAATTTTGAAAGAGGTTGTCATGGAGTGGCTGGCCTCAGCTATTGAGAGGGACTTGGGAGTTGATCAGCGGCAGATTGGACCTGGATCAAGACCTAATGAACTGGTAGCTCTTGTGTCAACCCGCTGGGTCATGGGACTGAGAGAAAGAAGAATGACTCCCTGTACTCGTTATGAGTGTACGAATGATGGAGATATCCGTACCCTGCTCCAGCGCTCTCAGGTAAAACTCCCACTTGGATGGACTCGTGTTTGCATCCAAGGCCTAAGGAAAAGCAAGTTGACCTACAAGCTTGCCAAGGAGCCAGGCTGCCAGGGGGAAATATTCTCCCAGGACTCTTTCATGAGACAGATGCAGGAAGTGTCTCAGTGCAACATCAGGTATAGTTGGCTAAAGTGTATATAGTGTGCGGAATTTCATGTAGTTGTCAGTAGTTGTGTTTATTATGAATTTATTTGTAATTATACCAAAGTCATCTGTTTGTATTTACAGGAATCTGTGGCATGAAGCTTATCAGAACCATGTGCAACCATACGCAGGAGTTGCACACCAAACGCCAGCGTTGGCGATTGATGTAGTACGCGTGGCCTTGCAGAAATTGTTTGGCTGTGCATTTATTTCTTCTGAACGGTTGTCACCAACCCTCTCACCAGCCAGAGAGAAGGAGAAAGAGTGTCCTCTGTTGTCTAGCTCCATAGCCCCCAAGCAGAATAGCACTGTCTGTCCAAATGTGGTTCCAGCTGAAAGCTTGCTTGAGTCTGGGGAGATGTTGTACATCATTCTCCCTTACACACAGTACTCCCTTCATGACATTGTCACCTACAGTCCAGCCAAGCTTGCAAACAGCAATGCCAAAGTGCTGTTCATTTTGTACCAGGTACTCATAGCAATGCGTGAATGCCATGCATCAGGGCTCTCATGTGGAGAACTTTCCTTGCAGGACATATCTGTGGATGAGCAGCTGTGCAGTAGACTTAAGATATCTCTAGCACACTATGAAGTTTTGGGTGAGAACAGAACCACAGTGGAAAATGCACTGGAAAGGCAGATGCCAATGAATGTAGCAGAAAATGATCATTTAAATCTGGCAAGCAACCCCAAAGAACAGCACTGCCAGGACTGTCAAGATCATCTTCAAGCTCTGGTCCTAGACTGGGTTCATGGTAGAGTCAGCAACTTTAGCTATTTGATGGAACTGAACCGGCTGGCTGGAAGACGTGAAGGTGACCCCAACTATCACCCAGTTTTACCGTGGGTGGTAGATTTCACTGTGCCATTTGGAAGATTTCGTGATCTCAGGAGGTCCAAGTTTCGTCTGAATAAGGGAGACAAACAACTGGATTTCACTTATGAAATGACAAAAGAAGCCCTTGCAGCGGCAATGAGTGCAGGAAGTGGAAGTGTTTTTCCCTTTGACTTTGGTGCACCTGCAGGCGCTAGTGGTTCAGGGCAGTTAGATCACCTCCATGTACCCCATCACATCTCAGATGTTCTATCAGACATCACATACTATGTCTACAAAGCTAGACAAACACCCAAGTCTGTGCTTTGCAGCCATGTTCGTTCCCAATGGGAGCCAAATGAATATCCATCCAGCATGGAACGGATTCAGAGTTGGACTCCAGATGAATGCATTCCAGAATTTTACACAGATCCTTCTATATTTAAGTCCATTCACCAAGACATGCCAGATCTTGAAGTGCCCTCATGGTGCAGCTCCTATGAGGAATTTATTGCAGATCATAGACGCCTCTTGGATAGCCGTGAAGTATCCCAACAGTTGCACCACTGGATTGACCTGACTTTTGGCTACAAATTGTCAGGTAAAGAAGCTGTTAAGGCCAAGAATGTTTGCTTGCATTTGGTGGATAACCACAGTCATCTTACCAGCTATGGAGTCGTTCAACTGTTTGACCAGCCTCATCCACCCTGTCTTGCACCATACCAGTATTCACCAGCAGAACCTCCTCAGCTGGGTCCTGTCAGTTTGTCAGCTTGGCAAATCCCACCCAGCGAGGCAACAGTGGATGTAGATGGAATGGTCCCAGAGGCGACAGGTTGTGAATCTAGTGTTTGGACAATGGTTGATAGGGATGAAGAGCTTGAGCAAGGAACAGAGGCTCTTGACTCCTTAAGTGCTTCAGCCTCTGCCACCGCAGCTGTACCAGTGCCTGTTGTGACCTCTGCAGGAACGAAGGCAGTAGGAGAACACGCAGCTTTGGCAATGTCTCCTTCTCATAGCTCTTTTCCTGGAGAAACATTAAACATGACGACAAATGCTCTGGGATCTGGCATTAGAAGTACAATTCTTCAGCGCGGAACACCCACAAAGAAGCAGGAAGCTAACATGGATTTTAAAATAAGCCTACCTGAAGGATTCAAACCTTTACAGCCATTAGAAGAGTTAGAAAAGCTCACTAACTTCCTGGTTAAAGGGTTACACTCCCAAGTACAGGATGCAATGACTGTAAACATTAAAGCATCAACTATGGTAACAAAAGCACCCTTGTCTGTTAGGGATCTCTTTCACAGAGATATGCAAGCCTTAGGTGTCTTCATTGCAGAAATTTTTTATTCTTCAAAACTGCGATGTGTGAAGCTGGGTACACCTTTGATTGGACGCTATCAGACTGTAATCAAGCTTTGCTCCGCCAGTCTTAAGGATGTCCCAATATCGCTTCATCATGCGCTTGAGACCCTTTTGCAGATTCAGAAGCGCACATCTGAAACTGACGTGTTCACTTTGCACAGCTCTGACTCACCATTTCTTTTTAAATATGATCCAGTTTATGAGGGTCTTCCACCACCAAACCCTTGGCAGCTGCTTAGTCCAGTACTCTCACCGTTTCCTTTTCCTGAATATTTCCCAGCACTGCATCACTTCATCTACTCTTACCATACCAAGGTAGAGTCCATCAACAGCATTCAGGGTCGTGATGTAGTGTTCAACCTGTGGCAGCAGCTGCAGGGTTTGCTACAGAGTGATGTCACTGCAGAGGGACTGGAGATTCTTTTACCTTTTGTGCTTGCCTTGATGACAGAGGAATCTACAGCCGTCTATGCTACCTGGTACCTGTTTGAACCTGTCTCCAGCGTCCTTGGGCCTCGCAATGCCTCAAAATATTTAATAAAGCCATTGGTCGGTGTATACGAAAATCCCCGCTGCCTTCGTGGCCGTTTCTACCTCTACACAGACTGTTTTGTGCTGCAGCTCATAGTACGCCTTGGTTTGCAGGCATTCCTGTCCAGCCTTCTACCTCATGTGCTGCAGGTTATCACTGGACTTGAGAGCTGTCACACAGGTGAAGGCAACGGATGGGATGGCCTTAAAGTCCGTGCTATGGGTGGCATGGGAGAAGAGGAGGAAGAATATGAAGGTTTGAATGGCAGGCCATCATCAGCTGCATCTGCTGGAAAAGTAGGAGGAGGAAGTGCAGGAGGTTCTGGTGGAGTCGGCGTTGGAGACCCAGGACTTGTGAACTACCCCTCTGGAATCAGTCTCAATGATCAAGTCTTTATTGCTGATGGAGAGGACTTCCAGAATGGCTTTTATGTCAATAATGGCTCTTCTAAACAACAAGGCCAGAACTCTGGGAACAAAGACCAAGACCAGGAATCTCTAAGTGTGGGAAAACTAAGTGACAAGAGTAGTGCCAGTGAGGTGTCCATTGGAGATGGAGACTCTGCCAAGGATCGTGCAAGTTTAAAGTCTGGTGATAGCAGTCAAGACCTAAAGCAGACCAGTGATGGAGAAGATGGAGGAGAGCTGGAGGATGAGGATGGAACAACAGAAGACAAAGAGGGCACAGTACAGAAGGTCTCCAGTCCTGAACTGACATTGTCTGGCTGCACAGAGGAGTCTGAAGCTACAGTCGGTACTCTAGAGGGTGACTTCATGAATGGGATGGTACAGGGAGAGTGTGATAAAAACATTGTGGTAGAAGATGATGAGACTGACCCATTAGAGGAGTCTGAGGAGAAAGAACACAAGATATTACTGGGTAATTAGACAAGTATTTGATCAACTTTCTGCTTTTGTCACGAATATGTATGATTTCAAGCAGTTGTCATTTGAAAACCTGATTACCATTGTAGATTTTATATACTTTCAAAAACAGATACTGTTTGCAAAACTGTAAGATGGCTTTCCGCGAAATTGGGGCCCACAGTAACCTCTAGATACGTAGCCCGTAATCTGCTGCGTCTGCTGATTACCTGCTACGTAGGTAAGTATCGGAAACATTTCTCTTTTCTGTAATTGATGTATGTTTTAAATGGCAAATTGCTCTTGTTTCCACCCACTGTAATTATCAGTAGTTGAACTTAAACTTAGGCTTTCACATTTTTAAGAGTATTAAAATGCCCCAATAAACTAAATTTGATCCAAAAATGTCATGTTAATCAACCTCTGTCATTTTCTGCAAGTAATACAGTTATCATTTTAGAGAGATTGTTTTGTTCTTAATTTACACTAAACCTAAACTGTACAGAATATTGGTTTTGTTTTATTTATTGTTTAAAAGTTGTGACATGAATAGGTGAGCCTGTAACTTTAATAAATTTGATTTCTTAATTATTTCATTAACTTTTTGTTCGTTTTTTACACTTATGGCATGCCTTAAATGCTTCTCTACTTTCTCTTTGAAGGCCCTGAGAAACACCAATTTGTGTCATCCACTAATGAGGAGAGTAGTCTTGACAGTGTAGGAAGTGTGTATGAAAACAAACCGGTTGTTGGTGACCAGACAGCAAAGCCAGTTCTTGATTGTCTCATCTACATAGCTCATCTGTATGGAGAACCTGTTCTGACCTATCAGTACCTGCCTTACATTGGTTACCTGGTGAGATTTTTCTCATTGACTTTTCAGTAAAACTTGAGTAACTTGAGCCATTTGCAGGTGATAATTATAGCTCACTGACAAGGGATTAGACATTTGTTGATTTGGTAGTAAATTAAACCCCTGTGGAATAGCAGCTATCTCACTTAAAACATTATTTGTGGCATCTACATACATCTCCAAATCAGAAAAAGTTGGGACATTATGGAAAATGGATATAAAAAACACACACAGTGTTTCTTCCATTTACTTAGAGTTATATTTAATTGCAGACAGTATGAACCTGAGATATTTCATGTTTTGTCTGGTTAACGTAATTTCATTTGTTAATAAACATCCATTGCAGCATTTCAGGCCTGCAACACATTCCCAAAAGTTGGGGGCAAATTCGAGCTCGTAATAAATTAAAACAACTAAAAAAAAGCTGTGCCCTTGGCAAAGGTCATTTACACTTCTGTGATGGCAGCATTAATGCAGAAAAAGTACACTGAGATTTTAGAGCAATGTTAGCTGCTTTCAATGATGTCACTACTTTAATAAACCTTGGAAAAAAACTTGTAAAACCGGCAGCACGGTAACTCGGTGGATAGCACTGCCACTTCACAGCAAGAAGGTCCTGGGTTCAATCCCAGGGTGGAGCAGCCTGGGTCCTTTCTCATATATATATATATATATATATATATATATATATATATATATATATATATACATAAACAAACAAAAACTTATAAAACCAGTGTGCTAAATACATATACAGCTATCTTGGTAAATAAAGCCAGTTTTGTCTAAATTACTGCTTACTCTTCCGGCTATTTTGCAGGTCTCGCCCCCATCCTCCTGCCGTCTGAACAGTCGTAAGGAGGCTGGACTTCTAGGTGCTGTAGTGCTGGCTCAGAAGATCATTGTTTTCCTGTCAGACACCACCCTAATGGACATGCTGATGAAGATCAATCAGGATGTTCTGCTTCCCATTCTGGACCTGCTTACGTCACCAAAAATGGGGTAAATTGTCTTGTAATTTAGTCCAGTTATGGTAACAGAACTGCTTTCTTTGTGATGGGATCTCAGTGTAACTTTTGGGATGTGGCTGTTCCTGTGTTTACAGATTTCATAATGGCGTGCAGGCTCGGTCTGCGTTGTGTTTAAAGACTCTGAGCCTTATTGCACTGATCTGTCTACGCATTGGCCGGGAGATGGTGCAGCAGCACATGGCAGACACGCTCAGCAAGTTTTTTCAGGTCTTCTCCTTCCTGCACAGTCTGCAGAACCAGGTAACAAGAAGATAGCTCAATGTAGAAGAGTGATTGTTACAGTACAGATAGTCCCCATTTTATGATGGTCCAGGGTTTTTCGACTTTACTATAGGATTCTGATAATACACATAAATACACATTCAGCTGACACTACATTCTGAATTTTGATGTTCAATGTTCCTTGGGGCACGCGATACGCAGATGCTGGGCGTCTGGGCAGCAGCCAGTTGACTGAGCTGAGTATCAGCATCAGTGGACTAAACATTTTGTTTTTGTTTTCTCTTTCAGTGCTTGATTCAATAAATTACATGAGCTGTGTAACACTTTATTATGAAATTTGCTGTGTGTTAATTATTTTGCCCAACTGTAGAATAATTCATTTTAAGCATGTTTAAGGTAGGCTATGATTTTTTATACATATAAAAATACATTATACACACATATATATATATATATATATGTGTAGTATGTATTAAACTTCTAGGTTTACAATGCATTCAAGTTATGATGGATTTGTCGGCATGTATCCTCATCATAAATCGAGGAGCACCTGTATTTGATCAAGTTTCCTAAAACTAGGTTGATTTGTGTGAATGAGTCCTAAACCTGTGAGTAACAGGAGAGGTTTAGCTTGCACTTTGTTTCATTTGAGAATTATTTTGCCATGCAGATCGAGACTGGACCCCGCAGAGAGGTTGGAGAGTACACTTATATTGATGTCTGCACTCCAGACGGAACAGAGATTACCTGTGAGCTTGGGGTGCTGGAAGAACTTCAGGCTGTGTTTAACCCAGAGATGGCATATGCCTCCTACATTCCTTTGTACTGTGTCATTGGTAAGGCACTTCTGGCCCTTGAATCTTCTGAGACACATTTTTTGAGGAGTTCTTGATTTTTTTCATGGAAACGTAATCGTTTTGTCTTGTTTGTAGGTGACACGGTCATTCGCAAACTAGTTCCAAAACATGAATTAGTTTGGGGACTGGCCCAGTCCTACCATACCAGAGCAAGCACAACAAGCCCAGAGTCCAACTTAGCTAGTGGTCAAAAAGTAGACTTGGCTGCTTCCTCCATAGGCTTTTCCCCAAGTCTGAGCCATCAGATGAATCGTAGCCCCTTCCCAGCTCCCTCTTCCTCCTCCACTCCTCTTGGCCAGGATGCTCTGCCAGAGTCTGGCACCTTTGGAAGCCACTTGGTAGGGAACCGGATCCAAGTAGCACGGGACACCGAGCCAGGTGGGAGCCCTAGTCAGCCCTGTTTAGACATTTGGGGACGACCCCATGTCAGCTACATTCCTCCGTCCAGCCTTGCCACCTCCACGTTTGTCTCCGCATCATTGGGGCCCACTTCGTCATTTTCATCATCCTCTTGGGTGCTTGGTCACACTCCAGAGGACAGTGCACTGAAACAGGAGCTGCCACGAAGTGGCCGCTCTCTGCAGGGAAACTGGCTAGCGCACTGGCAATATGAAATTGGCCTCAATCAACAGGACCTGCACTTCCACTTCCACCAGATTCGTCTACAGAGCTTTTTGGGCCACTCGGGCACCGCTAAGTGTCTGGCACCACTAGCGGGTGAGGACTACTTCCTGTCTGGGAGTAAAGACAAAACAGTGAAGCTCTGGTCACTGTATAATCATGGTGATGGAACTCAAGAGGTAGAGCCCAGGCTGACGTACACGGACCACCGCAAGTCTGTGTTTTGTGTTGCACAGCTGGAGGCGCTACAGGACGTGGTGAGCTGTGATGGCACTGTGCACCTTTGGGACCAGTTCACTGGTGAGAATTCCATATGCTTTCCAGTGCATGCAGACCTAATGAGCTGGCGGATCTATAGGCTTTGATAGTTATTGGTTTTGGTGAACTGCAGTAAATGTTAACATGTCAGTTTCATTGGGATGTGAATCAAATCACTGTAGTATGATAATATTAATTTTTACATTGGTGCTGAAGCATAAAATTGACAGAAAAGTATCCTATTGCCTTCTTGTTCTATAAAAGAAATATCTGCAACCTTCTGTACATGCAAACTCTATAAATTTTCAATGGAAAATCCTCTCTCTGTGTTTCAAGGCAAGCAGATCCGGTCTTATGAAGCACTTGATGGGAAGAACCCCATCACTGCCGTCACCACTATGCCACCACCCCACTGCAGCGTAGTGTTTGCCAGTGCTGACTCTGTCCTTCGATTTATAGACCCACGCAAACCTGGTCTGCAGGTACACACACCGTTCTTCGGCATGTTATCCCTGTATTACATTAAGACCTAGCGTTATTACCCTTTGCTTCAAGCACCCTACAAATAAGACTGGAGTGGCACAGTGCAAGTGGTTAGTGCAGTCTCTGCACAGCTCCAAAAATCAATGGTTCAGTCCTGACCTTCGACTGTGCAGATTGCGTGTCCTCCCCATTTCTGTGCGGGTTTACTCGAGATACTGCGGTTTCCTTGTACATTTCAAAGACATGCATTAGGTTAACTGGTTGCTCTCAATTGCCCCAATGTGAGTGTGTCTGACTAGTACAAATTAGAGATGCACTGATTGTGTGCTGGTCACAGACAGTGGCACAAACCCAGCCACACATGAACAGCACAGTGCTTTGACTTAACTTTTGACTTAACTTAATTCAGAATTTGGTTTGAGTGTACAGAGCTTTAAACGGCAAAAGTATACGGCTCAGCCGCCGGTTTGTTTACGAGACAGCTGCTGATGCATGTTCATGCTGAGGAATTGTTTGATTTCAGTTGTGTTAGGAGTGCCACTTAGTCGACTAAACTCTCTCTATACAGTGCATTACTAAGGAGGAAGTAGGGAGACTAAAGATGGAGTAAGAATTTATTTCGGACACGTGTCTTCAGTGAGGAAGCTCTTTATATGTGCTGCTTGCAACACATGCATAGCGAAAATAAGCTGTGGGGGAACAACTCCGAAAAAGTTCGAAACAAGGAATTTAATAAGTCATTTAAAGCAGCATCACCCCGCTGAATATGCGGAATTTGACCAAGCTAACAAAGAAGTTAAAGCTAAAGCAAGTGAGAGGCCCTGCTACCATTCTTTAGAAAGTTTCCATTAAAAGAAAAGCTGAAAAAAAATGTTTGCGGTGATGCTGTAATTTAAAATTCTTAGACATAAAGTAAGTCTTAATTGGGCGATCATATGTTCCAAAAATCAGCTAAAAAATGTACAATATCTGAATCTCTAGTACAAATAGCCATCAATACTTTTTTTTTTTTCCCCCTTTAATTTGCGATGATAAATAAATAAATAAATATATAAGACTGTGGGCAGAGTGTGGGTTTGCATTACTTCTGATGTTTATCAGTGTGTTAAGTTGTGCTGTATCTCTGCTCTCAGCATGAGTTCCGGTTGGCCTATAACAACCTGAGCGCTGGTCTGATCCGCTGCCTGGCTGTTAGTCCTGGAGGACGGACTGTGGCAGCCGGATTCTCCTCAGGCTTCATGGTGCTGCTGGATGCACGGACTGGTCTGGTGCTACGAGGCTGGCCTGCTCATGAGGGAGATATACTGCAAATGAAGGTGGGTGTGCTCCATAGTCATTTTTAAGAACATTTAGGAAAATACACCAACAATATGTCTGTTTATTTGCGTCGGTGAAAGCTGATTCTGTATTTTAGCTGATTTGTTATGATGTCGATCTTAGTACTTGTGTATTTATTGATGAGGTCAGTGCAGATAACAGCTACAGCTCTCGTACGCGCATGATGATTCAGACGATTCTTGTCAGCTATTGACTCAAGTCTTAATGGAAGTGAGAAGATCTCAAAGGTCCATACATGGCACAGTGTTACCCAATCATTAATGTAGAAGCACAGCTAGAAATGTGTTAAGCCTGCGTTAACAAGATCCCTAGATTCGAAATAATTAGAAGATTATTTAAAGATTAGAATTAATTAGCAGCGCCTTGTTTCTAAATGGAACTATTCCTCGCCAGTGTATTACAGCTGACATTGGTTCCATTGTTTTGTAATAATGCATTTGTAAAATGGAACTCTTTGTCCTTGTTTCACAATGTTCCATGGGTGTTAAGTAGATCCTGGTTTGTTTGGGGTTTTATTGGCAAGATTAGACAGTTGATGAAATAAACCTTGCTTTAAAACCTTTAGCATCTGATTTTGTGGCACATTGCTGAGCTTTCCACATTGTGAACAGAAGCTGTACCCTGAAAGTTTGTTTTTCTGTAGACTGGTGTTGACTGCCTCTGAATAAACTTTATTTAACCTTGTTTACCAGGGTCAAGGACTTTGTCTCTGCCCTTGCAGCCTCATGTGTGGGCAAATATGGACACAGATTACTCATTATGAGCACTGATATCAGTAATGCAGTCGAGTAAATGCATCTGTACACTTTTGCATTTGTATTTATTGATTATTGAGAAAGGAAGCTGATGTGCATTAACAGTGCCGTGGCATCCTTCATCCTATGCCAGGAATCGATAAAAAAATAACACCAATGTCCAGAGAGTTCTGAACATTTGACAGGTGACATCAAACACCATGAGCATTAGTACAGTTTGTGTAACTTCCAGTATTCTCCTACGAAGTCTTTCCATCAGCCTTGTGACTTGTGTCTAAATTCATCAGATTACGTGTAGTTTGGAGATCAGGGCTTTGTAGGCATGCTCATACTCTAACAGGAAAGGACCTTTCCCTTACTAGTGTTACTGTTGGAAGCACACAATTAACTAGAATGTCATTTTATGCTGTAGCATTTAAGATTTCCCTTCACTGAAAGTGACCTAGGATAAACCATGAAAATCAGCTCCACCATTATTCTTCCTTTGCTTTCTCAGTGGCTGTGATTTTAGTATCGTACAGGACGATCTTGGAGTCTGGAGAGATGTTCAGCCATAGACAGCCAATCTGTAAAGCCTATGATGAATGGCTCTTTCAGTTTGGAACTCAGTAGTGAGTGCTGCAGTTAAGGACAGACAATTTGTATGTGCAACATGCATCAGCAAGTAGTGGTCTCAAATGACAGAGCAATTCCTGGCAGTTGACTGACAACCATAGAAACTGAGAAGTTGACTTGTTTTGATGATTGTAGTCATTGAGTCCTTCAGACTAATCTTACTGCCACTGTTTAGCTATCTAGGTCGAATGGGTTTCTGCTTTCTAGTTGCTGTTCCATTAATTGTATCTGAATGTTTTGCAGGCAGCAGACGGGAATTTGCTGATTAGTTCCTCCACTGATCATACTTTGATGGTGTGGAAAGACCTGGAGCACAAACCTCTTCATCAGTACAAGACTCCTTCAGACCCCATCCATGCCTTTGACCTATATGGTGCTGAGATTGTGGCCGGCACTGTAGCCAACAAGATAGGCGTGTATTCCATGTTAGACATCTCCGCTAGCCCAGTTAGCTGCACCAAACTCAGCTCTGAGAATTTCCGTGGGACGCTTACCAGCCTGGCAGTGCTACCCACCAAGAGGCTCCTGCTGCTGGGTTCTGAGAACGGTGCCATCAGGATGCTGGCGTAACCTCCTCAACATGAAACAAAAGTTTGCAACTTTACCAATGTGTGAAAGCCTACTGAAAAGATTTCGAACAGAATCAGCAGTCAAATGATCAGCTTCACAGAATATTTGTACTGTTTTTAGATGTTCTGGAGCTCGTGACTAGATGATGCTTATAAACAGAAGGTTAAGGATTTTATTCCTCATCCTGGATAGATACGAGTGCTTTCTTTAGATGAGCGGATTAGAAGTGCTCAGGAATGTCGGGCCAAGCATGGTTCTGGTGTAGTGTTTACAATTTCTAAAACAGATGTACAGAATCACCAAAATCCACTGTGTGAATCACAGATCAAATCTGGTCAATGCTATAATGTTACCATGCAACTGAGGCATCGAACAACTATGCAGTATTTATTTTAGTATTTCCAAGTTAGTCTTCTAAGTCATGAGTAATTCTCTATTCATGAACAAGTAAGTGGACCTTAATGTTATGAAAGTGAGTATATATTCTATGATATTATCGGTCACTGCATATCTGTTATGCAGATGGATAACAGTTTGTTTGGAGGACCGCTCGTATATAAGCAGCATGCTGAATGAGGGAGGATCCAGCCATAGATGCCTGAGAGAAGGGTTTAAGTAATAGGTCAACTCCCAAATCAGATGGGATTTACATTTTAGTGTTAAAGAGAATTTCTACATGGTATGAAATGTTTCCTAAGCTAATCAATCCTTGTAATAAGAATTCATTCTCTTACGTATACCTGTAGTAATACTTTTTACTTGGTATTATATACTTATATATAACCTAGAAACTAACCAGTGGACTAAGTATAGGAATGACATTTGTAAACACATTACAGTCTTATAAACATTCCAGTCAAACGTTAATTTCTTTTAAGGTCTGATTTTGTAAAATTTGATATGTGAAGTGCTTTACAGCTGTAACTGACTATATCAAAGCCAAGTACAAGACCTTTAGATAGCTCTAGATCCAGTAGATCCGATTGCTGACTGAATTAAATATCTATGTTCAGCTGTAAATCATATGCACAAGATAAATAACCTATAAATCTCAGGAGGTCAGGACTTTCCTAATGTCCACTCCTCCCCATCTGAAATCATTATTCCCAGGTCTTAAAAGTAGAAAGGTTCTTGAATATAGAAAGTGCAACAGACAGAATATTGTAGCACAAAGTGGGTTATTGCTCTCTTGAAATTCATTCCCGCTTTTTTATTTTCTAACTGTGTTTTATATGCTTAAGTTGTCAAATGAACATTTTTCAGTTATTTGAAGTAAACTCAAATTGATTTAAAAGGTTAATTGTTTCTGCATTTGTACATTGATTTCAAACGTGGACTTTTGGAACACTAGAGTTACCATGTCTGTGAAGCATTAGCGTTCCCATGTGAATGCAAGTATGGATATCTGCTTGCTGTATAAGAGGTTTAGAGGCACCTTCAAATCTTGGTCCAATAGGGCAGAGTCCTTATCTAATGTTTGCTATTTAATGGCTCTCTAAAGTCCTGCAGGACAGTGTAAGTAATCAGTTGTATTGTCCTGTGTTTTGACACACAATTAATTCACAAATGCCGTAAGTTCTAACAGACACACCAGTTCAATCTCTCTCTCCCAATTCTTTTTCCAAGTGCCTCTTGTAAAGGCCTTAGACTGCACCCTGTGTTTTTTGCAACCATGTTTACTGTGCCCAGAAACTCATGTTAAATCAGCTCATGGTCCATCCCCCATTGCATAGCAGCAGGTTCGTATATGTCCACACTGCACGTCTCTTTTCGCTTGCAGTTTTTGTCCTCAAGATCTGTCTCAATATTTACATTGAAGTGGGTTATATGCAGCACAGATCAATGAAAGTTGAAGAGTAACTGCCTGCTCAGTCACAGCCAAACTTCATGGACAGACAGCTTTCCTATTGCCCATTTGTCTCTTTCACTCAATTTGAAAACGAATAGCAGGATCCCCACTGAAATTTTCAAGGTAGGTCCTGTTTTCTTGTCCTATCATGCATATTTACTGCAAATTATAGTTCTGATTTCTTACATGGTCTATATGTGGGTTAAAATAAAACATTTTGAGCTCATTTGGGCTCAAAAGATTTACTGAAGGTGATGCTTTATCTATAGCTTAAAGCGTGAAACTTTTTAATCAGTTACTTAATACCTCATATGGACTTAATTGTGTTTTATATCTTTTTTTCTAATTTTAAACTCCTACGGGCAAGTCGCTGAAAAGTTCTGTCAAAGTGATTTGCCTTCTTGGCCTTAGGCTTTGGGTTTAATAAAAGGATTGCATTAGATTTAACTACATAATCTAATTGTATTAATTATATTTAATCAACCTAAGAGCCATTACAAACTATGAGAAGAGGCAAACATGTTTACACCAATGTTTTTAATTTATTCTCATTTAATTCAAAAAGGAGGATATCAACAAAAACTGTCTTTTGAGTAATTCAGTCGAATGGGTACCATTTGCTTGTTGTAACTCTTGAAAATTATATAGCTTTTCCAAGCTGAATCTAACAACACACACATTTAACTATTAGTTATGAGTATTGGTCAATCTCAGGCAACTTTATTTTATTTTAACATTGTTTCTCCCATTACTTTTACTCCGTTCTCTTACTCTTTATATAACAGGACTGAGTTGTCAGCACAGAATTAGCAAATATTAAAACATATCCACATGGCATCCATACTAATATCATTAGGACACTGAGCACATTCTAATGATTTACCAAAAATGTATATTTTTACAATAAACAAATAACATCTAAAAATTATTTTGGTCACAGTTTAGTGAGTTGAGATTGACCTTCTCGATCATAGTTAAAATATCATTAAATATATACAGGAAAAATGAGAGAGAGCATTTTTTGGTCTTCTCATGGTCTTCAGAATATCCAGATAATACAGTTTGCTGTTAAACATGTGAGTTGTGGTATGTTCCATAATTTTAAGTGGGAATATATTAGGGTTTATTAGTTTGTTTGTTTGCTTAATGATGCTCTTCATCTGAACGACAGACACAAGGTTACATCAACACTCAAGGTTCAATACTAGTCATATATACTCAGGTTCGGGCCAATTTAGCATGAACAATTAACCAATGCATGTTTTTGGACTGTGGGAGGAAACCGGAGTACCTGGAGTAAACCCACAGAGACACGGGGAGGACCCAGGTTGCTCTATCCTGCGATCGAACTTCTTGCTCTGAGATGATAGTGTTACCCACTGAGCCAATATGCCATCTCGAATATGTTAGGGTAACAGGATTGTGTGAAAACCTGGGGACATGACTGAAATATGCATTTTAAAATAAATACGTGTCCTGGGGACACAAATGGCACCCATTAGTTTTAATGGCTCCTTTATTTCCAGATTTTGCATTTTTATTCAGATAATTGCAGGTAATTCATGATAGTTGGACAGACAATTCTGTCTTCTTAGTCCTTTGGGTCTAAATAGCTGTAGCATGTGATGCTGTTTATACATTACATATGAACATATTAAAAAAAATTGTAATGATTAAACAAGCAAGGCAAGCATGTGAAGAAAGTGTTGATTATTTTTAGCTAAAGTATGTTACTACCAAATTTGCTCACTGACTGCATAGATCATTAAATTATGTGACTAACTACTTTGTGAAAAGATTTTCTGTAACTCATTTCCTAAGTAATTACATTGTTTTTTTTTTTAACCTTTTGCAGTGCTTTTTGTCACAACCTGGTGGATTAAAATGTTATATTTTGTTAAAATCTGTTGATTTGTTGTTTAAAGTATATGTTAAGTTTAGGATTTGGGTAAAAAACTTTAAGAATAATATTTTACATTATTATAAATAATTATTGAACTATCACTTTTAGACAATCACTATCTGGAGCAAAGAATTACATAACAAGGGAGAGACAAACAACTGCCTTTGCTCCATTACTTGAATTTGCCTGAATAACTGCCCTAAGGTAAAGATATCTGTTCCTTTACATCTTACATGACAGAAAAAATATCGCATGCATTCTAATCTGAACTAGTACACTATTACATATGGTCATCAAATTTCTGATTGGCTTTATGTTCATTACATACATAATGAATGTAAGCCAACCAGTAATATTTCTCAGCATTGTAGTTCTAGATATAGCTGTGAATCTTTTTTTCCAGACTGGCTGCTAGGACATGGATTTAAGATTATTTGCACTCCTTATCCTGTGTTACTGGAAACAAGGCTGGACGGTAAAGCATTAAGATACTTAATGTGTTATATGTAAGATATAAGCACACATACACAGGTAAGCGCTGTTTAACAACCATCTGTTTAATGACCATCGTTCACTTACTTCAACCACCGAGCTCTTAACAATTATAACAACATCTTTTTTCTATACTATATAGTAATATTTTTTATTGCCATACACACGCATTGTAAATATATATATATATATATATATATATATATATATATATATATACAATATATATATATATATATACAGTGGGGCAAAAAAGTATTTAGTCAGCCACTGATTGTGCAAGTTCTCCTACTTAGAAAAATGAGAGAGGTCTGTAATTTTCATCATAGCTATGAGAGACAAAATGAGAAAAAAAAATCCAGGAAATCACATTGTAGGATTTTTAAAGAATTTAATAGTAAATTATGGTGGAGAGTATGAGGTGCGGGTCTCCTCATCGCCTCTCTTCGTCTTTTCTCTCTTTCTCTCCTTACTCTTTTTTTTTTGTCCGTCTCTCTCTCTCTCCCTACTCTCATCTCTGTCTCTTTCCGAACTCATATCTATATATATAGTATATATATATATATATACATACATACTACGTTGGGGCAAAAAGAATTATTTAGTCAGCCACTGAATTGTTCAAGTTCTCCTACTTAAAAATGAGAGAGGTCGGTAATTTCATCATAGCTCTGAGAGACAAAATGAGAAACAAAAAATAATCCAGACATCACATTGTAGGATTTTTTATTTAAGAATTTAATAGTAAATTATGGGGAAAATAATTAAATTGTTCAATAAATTTGTTTCACTCAATACTTTGTAACATACCTTTGTGGCAATGACAGAGGGTCAAACGTTTCATGTTAAGTCTTCAACCAGGTTGGCAACACACTGTAGCTGGTATTTTGGGGGGGCCATTCTCTTGCAGATCTCCTCTGAGCAAGTGATTTTTGGGACCCCATGGATCTTTCTACTCCCTCCTCCCACCATTTCCTATGGGGCTGAGTCTGGAGATGGCTATGCCACTCCAGGACCTGGAAAGCTTTTATGGAGCCACTCCCTCTTGCCCGAGTGGTGGTGTTTGGTATCTTATCATGCTGGAAATCATGCTCTCACTGATGAAAGGAGGTTTGGGCTTAAAATCTCACAATCCATGGGCCCCCGTTAATTCTTCCCTTAACACGGATCCGTCTTGTCCTGTCCCCTTTTGCAGAAAAACAAAGCCCCAAAGCATAAACGTTTCCACCCCCATGCTTCACCGTAGGTATGGTGTCAAAACTCAAATTCTTCTTCCTCCAAACACGGCGAGTTGAGTTTTTACTAAAAGTTCTATTTTGGTTTCCAGCTGACCACATGATATTCTCCCCAAATCCTCTTCTGGAGCATCCATAGCTCTCCGCCAAAACTTCAGACGGGCCTGGACATTTACTGGCTTAAAGCAGGGGGACACGCCTGGCACTGCAGGATCTGAGTCCCCTTTCGTCTAAGTGTGTTACTGATGGTAGCCTTTTGTTACTTTGGTCCCCGCATCTCTCTGCAGGTCATTCATCAGGCTTTTCTGTGTATTCGCTGGGAGTTTTGTCTCACCGTTCTCATGATCATTTTGACCCCATGGGATGAGATCTTGCGTGAGGCCCAAGATCGAGGGAGATTATCAATGGCCTTGTATGTCTTCCATTTTCTTACAATTGCTCCCACAGTTGATTTATTCACACCAACCTGCTTGCCTGTTGTAGATTCACTCTTCCCAGCCTGCTGCAGGTCTACAATTTTTTTGTTTTGGTGTCCTTCGACAGCTCTTTGGTCTTGGCCATGGATGAGTTTGGAGTCTGACTGTTTGAGGCTGTGGACAGGTGTCTATTATACAGATAATGAGGTCACACAAGTGCCATTAATACAGGTAACGAGTGGAGGACAGAAGAGCTTCTTAAAGATAAAGTTACAGGTCTGTGAGAGTCAGAAATCTTGCTTGTTTGTGGGTGACCAAATACTTATTTTCCACCATGATTTACTATTAAATTCTTAAAAAATCCTACAATGTGATTTCCTGGATTTTTTTCTCATTTTGTCTCTCATAGTTGAAGTGTACCTATGATGAAAATTACAGACCTCTCTCATTTTTCTAAGTAGGAGAACTTGCACAATCAGTGGCTGACTAAATATTTTTGCCCCACTGTATATTTGTGTGTGTGTGTGTGTGTGTGTGTGTGTGTGTACTGTATATTTATGTCATACTTTGATGGGATCTTTTTACTTATGTTTTATTTAATTTATTCATTTTTTCTTGCTTGTGTGCTAGCGAGGTATGTTTGTTTATGTTTGTATTCCATTTTTTTTCTTTTCTACAATATGTGATAGTTACACATGATGTTGTGTATTTCCTGGTGGAAGTGATATTTAAATTCAAATTTAATATATGGAATTTCATATAACAGTTTAGGTTTCGGATGCTGTGTAGATGCTTGCTTTCCATTTGTTTTCAGCAGTATCTCTGAATCTGACGCATTTAGGTATCGTTTGCCCGCAGTTTTCTTGTGAAAATACCCTTTATATATTTACATTACAGTAGCATAACAAGACTGTGTGACTATGGTGATGTCCGGTCAATGACTATTTCGGTCAACAGAGCATAATCATCATTTCCCTGGCGCCAGATGCAGGGTCCGCCCATTGCCACTTGATGCGACCGAGAATACTCTCTGTCGCCAGAGTTCACACTCAAACCAGGCAAATTTAGTGTAATCAGTTAACCTAACATGCATGTCTTTGGGACTGTGGGAGGTACCCGGAGTAAACCCACGCGAACACAGGGAGAACATGCAGACTCCACACAGGGATTGAACCCAAGACCTTCTTGCTGTGAGGCGGCGATGCTACTCACCGAGCCACCGTGCCACCGTGCCACCTGGTCAACAGAACATAATGCTTGTTGTTGTTAAACAGCGCGCGTGTGCGTGTGCGTGCGTGTGTAATGCATTTGAAAGTCTTCAGACCATTTTTTCACATTTTGTTATTTTGCGGCCTTGTACAGACATAAATATTCAGACTCTTTACTCAGTACTTAGTTGAAACAGTGAATACAGCCTCCAGTCTTCTTGGATATGATTCCACAAGGTTTGCACACCTGGATTTGGGGATTTTTTTTTGCCATTTTTCTCTGCATATCCTCTCAAGTTCTGTCAGTTTGGATGGGGACCATCAGTGGACAGCCATTTTCAGGTCTCTCCAGAGATGTTTGATTGTGTTCCAGTCAGGGCTCTGGCTGGGCCGCTCAAGGGCATTCACAGTGTTGTCCCTAAGCCACTCCTGTGTTGTCTAGGCTGAGCGTAGGGTCATTGTGTTGTTTTTAAGGTGAAACTTCATCCCAGTCTGAGGTCCTGAGTGCTCTGGATCAGGTTTTCATTAAGAATATCTCTGTACTTTGCTCCATTTAGCTTTTCCTCAACCCTGAACAATCTCCCTGTCCCAGCTACTCAAAAACACTCTCACAGCATGATGCTGCCACCACCATGCTTCAATGTAGGAATGGTATTGGGCAGGTGATGAGCAGTGCCTGGTGTCCTCCAGACATGACGCTTAGAATTGAGGCCTAGAAGTTCAATTTTTTGTTTAATCAGATCAGAGAATCTTGTTTCTCACAGTTTGAGTCCTTTAGTTGCTTTTTTGAAAACTTCAGACAGGCTTTCATTTGTCTTTTACTGAGGAGAGGTTTCTGTCTGGCCGCTTTGCTTCACTTTCACTGTTTACATTTTCATTATGGGATACTGAGTGCAGATCGATGGGGGAAAACTTGATTTTTTTTTTTTTTTTTAGCACAAGGCCTCAACATAACAGATTAGGGAAAAGTGAAAGGGTCTAAAGACTTTCAGAATGCATTATGCATTGTGTGTGTATTATGTATGTATGTATAGTGTGTGTGTGTGTGTGTGTGTGTGTGTGTGTGTATATATATATATATATATACAATATACACACACATCTTACCTGTTATTCTGTACTATATCATAATGTCTGCTTTTGCATTTTTCAGCAGAATGATATCGTTTCAGATGATGAAAATGACCCTGTGATTCCTCTTACGCCATTGATACCCAGCAGTCCTAGATCAGTATGAATTCTATTTGATCATGAAAATTAGTCAGATTAGATGACTTGTCAAATTGAGTGCTCATTTTTTGTCTTTCTTTCAGGATTTGGGGAGCTCTAATACTTCCCACACAGAAGAATCAAATTCATATGGCTCTGAAATCTCTACCTCCACTGATGAGAATGGTGAGAACTCTTCAGAGGAGGACCTGGATGAGGTCTGTGGCCATTTGAGTTCTTCAGAGGTCCAACAGTCCGTAGGCAATGGAATAATGAAGTTTGGTCTTCAGCTGTTGGAAAGCATAAAGGAAACCCCAAAACAACCTAATGTCATTATCTCACCCCTCAGTGTGTCTTTAGTGCTCTCTCAGTTGGCTCTGGGTATGTTGTTGACACTTTACATATTAATTCCAAGTAGTAATTCCACAGTTGAGTGCAAATGTTTGTATCCCCTTAGTGCCTCGATGTTTGAGTCTATTTACAAAACAGGACTTCTTGTCTGTGTAATTATGATGACAGTGCATTGTAAATTATGCATTATGAATCAGAAAGCAGATCCAGAAAACTTTAATGAGGTGCATAAGGAAATTAATATATACCAGTGTAGTAAAGATATCCTTACAGACAGTTGCGATGGCAATACTGTAAATTTAAAGTCTTTACAAAGGTAGAATAAACTTGGAGAGTGATTAGCAAATATCTAGAAAGGGTACCTAAAAGGTTCTTAGAGCCAAGTAAAATACATATTATAGATTTCTATCACACTCAGAAATATTGTTTGGATTATTTCAATATAAATGTCATGCTATACACATTTTGCCCTTTATTGATACCTGTGATAAGTGTGCTAGGTGGTTAGCTTCAACTAGGAGCATGTAAACCTTTGCACTCAGTTGTATTTTAACCTCACTTGTGATAATGTACTTGAAGCAACTAATTGCAAGACTTGAAGAACCATACTTTTGCTGCTTATCAACTCAGTCCAGTATTTGTTTCAGTTTATGTTGTACTGCACTCAAATCATTTCATCAGTGAAATCAGCCCTTAGTAGACATACAATTACTGGGATTATATACAATTTGTACTTCAATCTTTACTCTCAACCATCAATGAAGACTGTGGTAACCTAGCGGTTAAGGTACTGGGCTATGGACCAAAAGGTCCAGGGTTCAAATCCCACCTCTGTCAACCTGCCACTGTTGGGTCCTTGAGCAGTATGGTTATATCTATAATAATATATAACCTATATAAAATCTAACTTATTTTGGCATATCTGTCATGCAACTCTAGTGTAATGCTAGTGTGACGGTGTGAGATGTGATAATGACGTATCACATATATGCTTGTGTCTGCTTAACAGGAGCAAAAAATGACACAGAAGAACTCCTCCTTCAGCACCTGCATGCTGATGCAATGCTGTGCTACCACAAAGCATTGAGAACCCTCCTCCATCACGTCCGGAAAAACGCTCTCCAAGTTGCCAGCCGTATCTACCTAGCACAGGGTGAGTGAAGAATAACCATCTGCACTCCTCATTAGATATCTATACATGTCATTCATGCTGATCAATTGTAGACTGTCTGAAGATGTACGTGATTAAGTCTGAACGTTTCCTTTCTAAGGATTTAAGCCAAAACGGGAGTTTATGGAAGAGTCTTGGAAAATATATGATTCAAAGCCAGCATTCTTTACGGATTTGGAGAATATCAATGAGTGGGTAGAGAAATCCACAAATGGCCATGTTACAGACTTCATGACCAGTCTCCCCTCCAACCTCGTCATGATGCTTATCAATGCTGTGCACTACAAAGGTAATGAAAGCTGTTTTGTAACAAGAACCTACATTCTCAGTATTCTGTTCAGTACTATATACAGTAAAATTAAGTATATGCTATGGACCCTTCTCATGTAAAAGCTGGTTAAAACCAGCGATTCACACGTTGCCCAGAGAAACTGCCCTGCCACAACACGTATAATTTTGGGGAAAAAGTCACCTGAGTTGAATGGAAACATCCTACAATTGCCAATTGTTTAATATTCCTGTTAAGATTCATACTTTGTGTCCCTACACCTAATCACTTTTTTTCTAACATTCTGGATATAACATTGGGTGCCTGAACGTTTGTGCACCCTTTAGATTTTCTATATTTCTGCATAATGTCCGAAATTAGATAAAGAACCAATTAAAACACTGAAAATTTTACTATGCATGGCATTTATTTATAGAAAAATGACTGATATGCATTAACTGTTCATGGTAAAAGTCTGCAACCCTTTGATTCAGTATCTGGCTGGGTTTGGGTGCCCTTGTCATTAATAACTCGCACCCTGACATGTTTGCTAACTGTTTATCAGTCCTACACGTCAGCGTAAGGAATTTTTAGCAAGTCCCTGTACAGAACATCTTCACTCTGGGATGTTGGTGGAGTTCCTCAGATGAAAAATTTTTTTTTCCAAACATTTCTGTTGAATTAAATGTCAGGATTTGACTTGGGCATTTGCAAACATTATCTTTAATCATCTTTAAATCATTGTTTGGTAAATGACTTATGGGCCTTAGATTTGTTTTGCCTTGCAATGTACCCTGTTTTCTCTTCAGATTCAGACACTTTCTTTTTAGAATTTGCTGGAATAATGCATTGTTCCATTAATGATGGCAAGCCATCCTGGCCCAATGCAAATCAACACAGCCAAACCATGGTACCACCACTGCCATTACTCACAGATAAGGTACTTGTACTGGAATGCAGAGTAATGGCTTTCTCCTTGCAACCTTGCCATACACAGCATTGTTGTTCCTTTGTGACCTCCATTGCTATTACATACATTGATTATGGAGTGATCCAAGTGGGTCGACCACTCCTGGGGACGATGACAATGCTCTTGAATTCCCCCATTTGTACACAAAACTGTTTCAATGTTGACTGGTAAAGAACAAACTCTTTACAAATGGTTTTGTAACCTTTTCCAGCCTGATGAGCATCAACAACCCTTTTTCTGACGTCCTCAGAAATCTCCTTTGTTCGTGCCATGATACACTTCCACAAACATGTTGTGAAGATCAGACTTTGATAAATCACTTTTCTTTAAATATGCCAGGTTGCCCACTCACACCTGACTGTCATCCCATTGACTGAAAACATCTGACTCTAAATTCACCTTCAAATTAATTCGTAGAGGTTCACATACTTTTGCCACATACAGATATGTAGTATTGGATAATTTTCCTCAACAAATAAATAAGTATTATATATTGGTCTCATTTATTTAACTGTGCTCTCTTTATCTACTTGTAGATTGTGAAAAAATCTGATGGTGTTTTTGGTCATATTCTTCCATAAATCTAAAAAATTCTACAGCGTTTATAAAGTTTAACCACTGTAGGATGCTGTGTATTCCTTATTGGTATATATCTGCTTATTCCACATTGTTTAATGGTCTTGATCTCTGGAAGTGATCTCTGGCCAAAACATTTTTTCTTCAAGTAAATGTAGAACATCGTTTCAGCCCATTAATATCTGGAAAAATCCAGGTTTGATAAATGTAGAGACTTTCAAGTAGGACACATTCTGAATAGATTTGGTTGAAGTGGCAAATTGGTTATTGTTATGTATGAATTGAGATACGAGATTATGATGCTGCAATCGCCATTATAACTGGCTGGAAGAAAAGTGAGGTACATTAAGAGCAGTTAACAAGCTTGCTTATTGTGTGCTACTGATTTGCTAACAATAACACTTGCAGTAAATGCCTTTTGATGACTTGTCACTTGTACGAATCAACAGTTCCCCAATTTTTTCACATAAGTCCTAAAAGTAGATAAAAAAGAACCCAGCAAAACAAATGAGAAAAAAATATTATACTTGGTCATTTATTTATTGAGGAAAATGATCCAATATTACATATTAGTGAGTACACAAAAGTATGTGAACCTCTAGGATTAGCAGTTAATTTAAAGGCGAAATTAGAGTCAGGTGTTTTCAGTCAATGGGATGACAATCAGGTGTGAGTGGGCACCCTGCTTTATTTAAAGAGCAGGGATCTATCAAAGTCTGCTCTTTACAACACTTGTTTGTGGAAGTGTATCATGGCACGAACAAAGGAGATTTCTGAGGGACCTCGGAAAAAAAGCTGTTGATGCTCATCAGGCTGGAAACAAAACAGGTTACAAAACCATCTCTAAGGAGTTTGGACTCCACCAATCCACAGTCAGACAGATGTGGGTACAAATGGAGGAAATGCAACAACTATTGTTACCCTCCCCAGAGTGGTCGACCAACAAAGATCACTCCAAGAGCAAGGCGTGTAATACTTGGGCGAGTGTCACAAAGTACCCCCCAGGTACTTCTAAGCAACGGAAGCCTCTCTCACATTTTTTCTAATGTTCATGATTCCACCATCAGAAGAACACTGAACAACAATGTGTTTCATGGCAGGGTTGCAAGGAGAAGCCCCTGCCTCCAAAAAGAACATGCTGCTCTATGCGTTTTTGCTAAAGATCCACTGGACTAGCCAGAAAGGCATTGAAGAATGTTTTGGTGGACGATGAGACCAAAATAGAACTTTTGTTTAAAAAAAGCGTTATGTTTGGAGAAAAGGAAAAACACTGCATTCCAGCATAAGAAACCTTATCCCATCTGTGAAACAGGTTGGTGATATATCAGATTTGGGCCTTTTTGCTGCATCTGGGCCAGGAACTGTCACACCAGATACTGAAAGCAAAAGGTCCACTACCACAATACACTCATTAAATGTAATATTGGACATTTACAAAAAGTATCAAAATGTTTTATCATGGTTTTTCTTTATCTACTTTTAGGACTTGTGTGAAAAAATCTGATGATGTTTTAGGTCTAGTTTATGTCAGATATATATAAAATTCTAAAGGGTTTTCAAGCACCACTGTGTTGTGTGCGTTGCGTGTGTGTGTGGCCAAAAAAGTGTTTAGTATCGCCCTGTTGTGCACAGTTCTCTCCTACTTAAAGATGAGAGAGGTCTGTAATTTTCATCATAGTACACTTCAACTATGAGAGACAAAAATGAGGAAAAAAAATCCAGGAATCACATTGTATGAGTTTTCCTAAAAAGTTCTATTTTTGGGTGTTCAATCTGACCACATGATATTCCTCCCAGTCCTCTTCTGGATCATCCATAATGCTCTCTGGCAAACTTCAACCGGCCCTGGACCTGTACTGGCTTAAGCAGGGGACACGCCCTGCACTGCAAGATCTGAGTCCCTCTCGGCATAGTGTGTTACGAATGGTAGCCTTTGTACTTTGGGTCCCAGCTCTCTGCAAGTCATTCATTAGGTCCCTCCGTTGTAGTTCTGGGATTTTTTGCTCACCATCTCAGGGGGGGGGGGGGGGGGGGGGGGGGATCCTTTTGGACCCCACGGGATGATATCTTGCGTGGAACCTAAATCGAGCAAGATTAATCAATGGTCTTGTATGTCTTCCATTTTCTTACAGTGCTCCCACAGTTGATTTATTCACACCAACCTGCTTTCCTATTTGTAGAATTCACTCTTCCCAGCCTGGTGCGCTACAATTTTCCTTCCTGAGTCCTTCGTCAGCTCTTTGGTCCTTGGCCATTGGTTGGGTTTTGAGTCTGACTGGTTTGAGGCTGTGAACAGGTGTCCTTTTAAATACAGATAACGAGTCAAACAGTGCCATTGATACAGGTAAACAGTGGAGGACAAAAGAGCTTCGTAAAGAAGAAGTCAGGTTCGTGACCAGAAAGCTTTGCTTGTTTTGTGGGTGACCAAATACTTATTTCCACTTATGATTTTACAATTAAATTCTTTAAAAATCCTACAATGTGATGTCCTTGTTTTTTCTCTCATTTTGTCTCTCATAGTTAAGTGCAAAATACCTATGATGAAAATAAGACATTCTCTTATCGTTCTAGTAGGAAGAACTTGCACATCAGTGGCTGCTAAATAGTTTTTTGCCCCTCTGTACATATATGAAAAGAACTAGTCTGATGTAACCTTGTGAGTGTGCTGCAAATGACCACTGATGCTGATAGCGAAGTAAGTAAACCAAACAAACAAACCATCATGTTGGTGGCTGTGGCCTTCTGCCTTCTCATTTTTTCAGATTACAGTTACCTTTTAGCATTGGCAGACAACTTTAACCAGAGAGTTTAACTGTACCAGCAATAGTTTGGTTAGGTGATTTGCTTGGGCTTGACTAGAACCCTTAAACGTAAACTGCGTTGCTACACCACAACACATCATAATATTACCAGATAGTTGGAAGGAGCAAGTGAAGTTAGTATCGAATGTGAAGTTAGTATCTTGGGAGTACAAGGGTTTGTTTAGAATGATCTGTCTTAACTGTTTTAATAAAATTTTGCATGAAATTCTGTACCTTACAGGGGAGTGGCGCCATCGCTTTGATCCTGACTTTACCACCACTGAACCTTTTTATATTAATGAATATCAAATGGTCGATGTTGACATGATGCTTGGTTCAAAATATCCACTCAGTGTTTTTACCTACAATGAACTTGATGCCCAGGTAACATATATATGTAGTACAGTAATACTTAAGTATATTTTGCTTAAGGCTTGTGCTTTAGTTGTATGTACTTTAATTAAATCATTACATTACAAGACAGTAATATTACATTGTTTTCTCATAATTATGTTTAAAAATGAAATTAACTTAAACATTTTTATTTGACCTTTCTGCAGGTTGCTCGTTTCCCATTCAAAGGGAATATGAGCCTGGTAATTGTAATGCCCATGACAGGAAAGGTGAATGTTTCAGAAATTGCTTCTAAACTCAATATCTCAGATCTTTATCATCACTTCCCACGGGAGAGAAACATGCAGGTCAAAATCCCCAAGTTCAAATTAGAATTCACTCAGGAACTTGAAGAGGCTTTGACAAGCATGGGTAAGATGTAACAATATACATACAATTCAGTGGAACCTTGGAATTCAAATGCTTCTTTATTTGACCAATTTGGACATCGAATGGTCAGTTTGAAATACATACAAAAATTTTGATACTGAACATCAGTAAAACCTGTACATGTATGACCCTGCCTCAGGGTATGTCTGAAATTAATTGGATTCGACCTTCAAACAAATCCAAATTTGAATGGCCTTCCAACCAATGAAGTTCATATTCTGAGGTTCCACTGTAAAAGTAAATAAACACAGCTGTGAGAACTATGAAATAAAATCATTTTTTCTTGTACATTATTATTACTATTTTGAAATGTAGCCTGGTTATTATCTACCTGTTTTGTTTTATTTTTAGGCCTAGGGGAGCTGTTCCGAAATCCCAACCTGGCTGGCATCTCAGAGGGTCCCCTGCTGGTCTCCAGTGTGCAGCACAAGTCCACTATGGAGATAAATGAGGAGGGTGCTGAGGCTGCAGCTACAACTAGTGTAGCTGTCTCTCGCTCCAATCTCTCCTTCATAGTTAACCAACCTTTTTTCTTGGCTCTCATAGAAGATGCTTCTCAAACCCCAATTTTCCTGGGGGTTATTTCCAACCCTAACCCCAAAGGATCTGCCAAGACATCAATCCCAAGCTTTGATAAAGCAGTTTCCCCTGTTGACAAGCAATACCCCAAATCCTTTGACAAGCCACCAAAGTAAATGTGCATTTAATATGTTGATCTGCACTGGGATGCCACGAAATTGCAAACCAAGACCAGCATCAAATCCAGAGCATGTTTAATGGACAAGTGTCAGATGTGTCTCAACTTGGATTATTTGAAATAATCTATGTCTTTGTTAAATGACCTTTCAGGTCATTTATACTATAACCCCAAATCAGAAAAAGTAGGGACAGTATAGAAAATGTAAATAAAAGAATATGCAGTGTTTCTTACATTTCCTTTGATTGCAGACAGTATGAACCCAAGATATTTTATGGTTTTTTCTGGTCAACTTCATTTCATTTGTTAATAAAAAAACATTCCTGCATTTCAGGCCTGCAACACATTGCAAAAAAATGGATCATGATGTGATTTCAAACAAGTAATGTCAACAGATGATTATAATCATTATTTGGTACAAAAGCAGTACCCACAAAAGGCTGAGTCTTTGAGGACTGAAGGTGGGCAGAGGATATCCTGTTTTTCAATAAATGCGTGAGAAAATCATTGAAATGTTTAAAAACAATGCTCCTCAAATAAAGACTGGAAGGGATTTACATATTTTAGTCCTAATTATTTCTGATTTGGCTTATTTTGCATTATCTTGTTGAAAAAGGCACAGACGTCCCTGGAAAAGATGTCGTCTTGAAGGGAGCTAATGTTGCTCTAAAATCTCAATGTACTTTTCTGCATTAATGCTGCCATCACAGAAGTGTAAGTGACCTTTGCCAAAAGCACTGCCCCCACCCCATACCATGACAGAGCCTGGCTTTTGGACTTGTTGCTAATAACAGTCTTGATGCAATGTTGTCTGAGGGATCAGAGATCACACCTCTTCCGTTCAGGCTTGTGCCCTTGCCCGTTACGCACTGAAATTCGTCTGGATTCCTTGAATTGTTTAATGAT
>JAJAGP010001971.1:0-144625 GCA_025084515.1 Ancistrus triradiatus
GCGTCCGTCACGACCTTCCGGCGAGACGAGGCCACGCCGCCGGGGCTGGAGGAAAAACTGGTGCTGGGGCTCTCACCGGCGTCCCTTTCAGAAACCCTTAGCTTCGAAGTCTTCTTGTTTCTCTTGAGCTTCCGTTTCCGTTTGGAATGACGAGGATTTGCTGCTTCAGCCAACTGCAAAGAAAATACTTTTAATCAAAACATCTCACCTTACACACAACATAACTCATTAGCACACACTCATGCACAAGCAATGATCAGGAGACGTTACCCTACAGAAGGTTTATAATATGTTTTATGACTTTTAAAGGGTTTTAACAAGTGTATTCTACGACGCCGTTTTAGGGCCACTGATAAAGAACCCTTTATGCTGGATATCGAGAACAACCTCGAATGTCAAGAATTAAGCTGTAGTATTTTAAGAATAAAGTCATAATATATCGAGAATAAAGTTGTAATATATCAAGAATAAAATTGTAATAATTCGAGAATAAAGTCGTGATATTTAACAAGCATTATGCTGGGCGTTGGGAAGCAAGAGAAGTAAATTGTTGAATAAAATGTATTTATGATTTCTCTAAAGCCTATAATTTAAATTTTTAGCTCATTTTCAAAGCAGTTTTTTTTCTGATTTGCACTTACGTTTAACCACTTAAAAGTGTCGTTTTTTTATTGTCCTCTGTAGTGGACATTGGGACTTTTTGGTCTGATGCAGAACGGAAACACAAAATACATAAAGAAAATTACTATACCATGTCCCGTTGTCCCTTATAAAGGACATCTCGCCCAAGGAGGTTGGGTCCCTTTTTGAGTCTTGGTCCTCCCAAGGTTTCTTCCTATAACACTCAGGGAGTTTTTCCTTGCCACTGTCGCCCTAGGCTTGCTCAATTTGGGATTGGACGTAGATATGAGGAGATAATATAAACTTGTAAAGTTGCTTTGAGACAATGCTCCACTGTAAAAAGGGCTATATAAATAAATCTGACTTGACATCTGATTTTTTTTTTAAAAGTCTTTTTCAAAAAGAAAAGAAAAAAAAAATCCTTGTGACATGTTTATCTCATAGACTTATTTTATTTCAAAATGACTGAAATGATCAAACTTTAGTTTTCCTGGGTCTCAGGATTGTATAAAGAATAACGTTATACACGAAATGACAAACATCATGAACATCAAACAGAGATCAGAAAAAATAACGTTGCATTTTTGCCATCCGATAAATCATGTGCCGCGTGGACGACACAGTCATTTAGTATTTTTATTTGATTCCAGATCACGCTCTCTTACCCTAGACTTTTTCTCAAATATTTCAAGCTTTGGGTTCTGTTAGCTGATAATAATTTTGTTGGCCAAGATTATGGCACATCTCAACTTTTTTTTCCCCCTGCACCAGCTGACGCAAAGAGCTGGTACGGCTGCAGCATGGCAGACCCTATATGGATAACGTTCCAAATTCAGTAAAAGTCTAATATTTTTACCTGCTCAGGAACATCGTTGCAGGATCCTTGCTCGTACGCACTTCTCTCTGGAGAAGGCTGTTCCTGCTGGCAGAAGCAGAGAGAGAGATATGATCACCTGAATACACCCAGCTGCCTGTTCAGTCTCATTATATCCAAACGAGGTCACAACGAGGCCGACATGCAGAGCTTCCTGTGCATTAAACTAAACAAGCAGACTAAAGCATACACTTTGTCTAAATGAATAACAAACATGTTTTACACCTCTGAGTGATGCACACAAGCAGACATTTTATGACATCCATAACAGGTAAGGAAGTAAGAAAATCCCTTACGACTTCAGGAACGTCGCCCCCAGAGTCTGATGCCAGGCTAACATCACAAAGGTCGTCCACCTGCAAACACCTTAGCAATAAGTCACTTATGCAGCTTCAAAATTATATATATAATAAATCTATGTCAAAATCCAGTGATGACGTACTTCACTTCCATCCACAGAAGGGGGCGCTTCATCCTCCAGGTTCTCTTCTATAGACATTTCTAGAGGAGGACCAGCGGCAGCATCCAGTACAATAGCACCCGTTTCTATTTTGCGCTTTAGGGATGCGTGCCAGCGGTTCTTGATGGAGTTATCGGTCCTGCCAGGTCAGAACGATGCAAATAATCAGGACTCTGACGCTTAGAGCTCATCTACTGCTGTAACACTTACCCAATATACCAGGGGTTATCAATTTAATAGGACACGTGCAAAAACACAAGAGCAATTCAAAGTTTTAATCGTAGACCTGAACCTATTGGCACCAACCAGCTGCACATCTGGATTTCTGGTTCCATCAAACCACACCTGGACTTCACAGAGCCACTAGACTGAACGTAAATATGAAACCAGAGGCGGGATAAGAATCAGAGCCATCTCTGGCTCGTATCCCGCTTCTGGCAGGTCTAGGCTCTAGATGTATTTAGAAGATGTATTCTAATAAATAGACATAATGAGAAATAATTATATATAGTCATATTAAGGCTACGAATCTATAATGCTGGCCTAAAACTTTTGCACAGTACTGAGGTTAATTCTTACGTTTAACATCTAGGCTGTAAGCAGGTCAGGGCTCTTTGAGTCTCGCTCCTAATGAGTTTTTCCTTGGCTTGCTTTGTAAGGGCTTTGGACTTAGATACATTTAAAGCTGCTATGAGACAACGCTCCATTGTAAAAAGAGCTACAGAAATGAATGTGACTTTGATGTACAACTCCTTATATACCGGAGTAAAAATACCGATTTAAAAGCTGAAATTAAAAATTGCTCCATCTGCAAAAACCAGCACCAAATCTGAACCAGCAAAAAATCCACAGCACTTATTTGCAACCGGACTTCTAAGGGTTAAAAGGATGAAGATGGTGAGCACTCAGTTTTATAAATAATACATGTAGTTGAATCATATATTCACCTCCCAGGGAGAAGCCTGGCAATCTGGGCCCAGCGACTTCCCATCAGGCTGTGGGCTTTGCAGATGATCAGGTCTTCTTCGGCGCTCCACGAGTTTTTATTCACCGAAGGGTTCAGGTGGTTGAGCCAGCGCTCCCTGCACTGCTTTCCTCTGCGACCCTTAAGGTGCTTGGCGATCTTGGCCCACTGCTGCGTTCCGTACTCCGACACCAACTGGATGAGCTGCGGAAACAGAGTCCTTATTACTGCTGCCGGTGATCACCTCAGGCTCCATGTGATTCAGAGGGCTCACAGAAATGGTGCGGTGAACGCTGTGGACAACCAATAGGTGGCGCTCTCTCTCTCTCTTCCATGTGGATGGTACAGTTAAAGGCGATCTGTACAGTTTTTACACGGATCCGCCATGGAAACATTCATTTTGCTGCCTAACAACTTACTTCTAAATCTAGTGTTCTACAGATTCATCAGGGCTCCATATCAATTACTGCACTCCAAATGTAATGTAAGATCAAATCAATCTCATTCAAACACTGAAATAATAGAATAGAATGAAATGGTTTTCCTACTTTTTGTTGCATTTCCATATATACACAACATATTTATATACAACATATTCTTGTAGTATACAAATACAACAAAATAAGGAAAAACATTTCATTCTATTCTATTTTTCCACCTTTTGTTTTTCGCTACTTTTCCCCTATTCCTTCATCATCTTTTTTCTAGTGTTCATTTATTTCTTTTTCCATTTTTTCAGTCATTTCCTGTCTTTATTAAATTTTTCTTTTGCTTGTTCACCCTTTCTTTGTTTAACTTCTCTCCTTCCTTCTCATTTTGCCATTTTATCCTGTATTTATTTACATCCTTCTCTGTTCTTTTTTCTTTTAGATATCTTATTATTTTTCTATTATATTTTCTTTTCTCATTTTCCTTTCTAAAATGTTATTTTTCTACATTTTCCTTTCATTTGTTTGTTTTCTTTGTTTCTCATTTGTTTTTTTTTTTATCTGTTCTTTTTTCTCTTTCCGATTTACTTTTTCCTTTTGTTTTTCCTTCTTTATTTTTTTCATGCTTTGTCCTTTTGTTGATGTCTGTCTGTTATTTACCTTCTTTCTCTTCCTGTCCCTTTTAACTATTTTCCTCTTTATTTTTCTGCTTTTCTTTTTTTATTCATTACTTTCATTTTTTTGTTTCCATCTTTTTCTATATTTCGTTGTTTTCTGTTTTCAATCTTTAGATAGAAATTTAAACCTGTAGATAAAACTGGGTTTGTGTTTTGCATGTTTAGGGCATCTTTTCGTTAACAATACTGAAGGGCCGAAATCTTTCGGGTTTCTGGGATTTAAACAGGGTATCTGCAGCTACACAGCTAAAATCCCTTCAAAGAGACCCCTGACAGTCCCAGGTAAATGTGGATTATACGGCTTTGGACTACATGTGCCTGCAGGACAACCCCATAATGTTCATTAAGATCATTTTCACTTTTTAGTCTAGGGACAAATAGCCATCAAGATGCTCACCTTATCATCTTCCTCCTTAGTCCAACAGCCCTTGATCAGCTGGGGGTCCAAAACAGCAGTGTAGCGATACTTACACTCCTGTTCAGTGCGGCCCTGTGACGATGGGAGGGGGGAAAACACATATACATAACTTACACCTTCCTACAAAGCACCAGCTAACCAATACCACAAACTGCTGCTTCTCGGACTTTCCTTTAAAAAACATTACTTACGGGTAAGTAGTTAGCAACAAAGAACCAGTTATTATTGCCAAGCCTCTGCACCATTGATATGAGAGTTTCATCCTGAATGCATAACAAATAAAAACAACACATACTTCAGGTTATTATATTATTTAAGTGACTTGTTTCAGCTTTTGGTTAACACTTTATGAGGCGAGTCAATCCCTATTTTAGATATCATTGCTTATTGGAACTGAAATTGTTGCCTGCTTTTGGAGAGTCCATTACACCGGGACATTCTCTGTAATAGTTTCATTTTGATCGTAACCCAAAATCTTTTCCATCGTCTCCTGGACAGGTTTGTCAGTTTAACTCCATCCGATCCAAGAACACGGAGCAAGACAGAACATTTAATTGATGTATTGTGAGTGAAGTGACGTTTGTATTTTGATATTTGGTGCTATTTGGTTTTCAATGGATAGAACTTGTTATTATCAGTGACATTTATTATGCCTTACACCACTGCTAGATTAGCTATACCACTGATTTATCATGACCATATATAATTACTTCTTCTCTTTATGAGAATACAACCAGAAACACAGGAAATTTGTACGCATTTTTTAAATGGTCCGTCCTCACACTCTCTGTTACAGATAAAAGCCATACACACGCTTCTCCTCGTTCCTGTACCGTTTTGGGAAATACTCCAAGTAATTCCACCCAAACTCACCTCCAGGGGAGTCCACTTGGCCTTCGCCTTTTCATTCTGTTCTTCCATGATTTAAGATCAATACTAACGAATTCATTCACGGGGCTGGAAACATAAAAACAAACAAACAATGATTCCTAACTTTAACCTACGGCACAGACCAACTGGCAAACACACAGCATCACAATGCATGATAGAGTATTTGGTTTCCAACATCCAACCGCTCGGATGACGGTAATGTCCATTTCGGTCAACGCCCTGTTTCACAGAACGTAATACGGTCGTTAAACGGCGCAGAACAGCTCCCATAGTAAACACTAGTACTATTGTACAATAGCTCACGCTAGTATAATTAAATGACTAAATACATTTTCTCGTAAAGCGACGGTTAAGAACCGTTAGAGTTCAATGGAATGCTATTCTGTCAAAAGAAACCACTTTGCATTTAGAAAAACGATTTAATAACGAAACGCTGATCTAAGTCCCATAAGCAGCCGTTAGCATTAGCCTGGTAGCTAGTAGCCTGTTAGCTAGCAGTGCGGTGTGTTCCGTACCGGAGCAGTTATAACGGATATTCTCCGTTACGGCGCTCAGCTCAGCTTGAACACACTAAATAACCGTAGGTCGGTGTATCATGATATTAATATCATAGGTCTCCACCGGATCTGTAACCGTTAGACGACATTAATAATGAACTTACGGTCTGAAGCTTTATTGATTTCTCCTTCTCTTTAACTTTCCTCCTCGCGCCCAAACTTCCAACTGAACGTTAACGCACACAAAGCGGCCTCAGTGAGCCTCAGACCTGCGCTAGAGTTGCGCAGTGTTTTCTGCGCACACCAACCCATTCGGCAGCAGCGCGTCCTACGACATAAAGTGCTTTCTTTCCCCTTTCTAAAAATCGTTTCTATCGACTTTAAAGTGCACAATGTGTAGTTTTATTTCTACTGTAAGGGTTTTGAAGGTTTTATTTTCAGATGAAACCAAGATTGAACCATGGTTTTAATCGTGTTTTTTGGCGGAAAGAGAACTATGAATGGTTACTAGCATATTTTTTGTTTGTTTGTTTACCAAAGTACTGTAGTAAAACCATGGCAGATTCATAGTATGGACGTATGGACATAATTACCATAATATATCTTAGTAGTTCAACTAGAACTAATAGAACTAACAAGTATAGTAACTGGTTATTGTATGCATAACCATGATTCTACTAGGAACTACTATGGTATCTTATGGTAACTATGTGTGTACTATGAGTCTGTCTAGAGGAACCATAGTAACCATTCATAGTTTTCTTTCTGCCAAAAAACATAGTAAAACCATGGTTAATTTTCCAAAGGGAAGGGGGACGTTTGGCATACAAAAATTACCCCTTACCTAACGGGAAGCATGGTGGTGCCAACGTTATGTTATGGGGGTGTTTCTCTCCAGTAGGAACTGGGCAACTGGTCAGGATTGAAGGGAAAATGGATGCTACCATTCACATCCACTGACTGGAAGTGGCTGAGACTGAGATTAAGATTTTTTTTCATCAGACAAGAATAACAAGGTAAACATTTAATTAATTTGTAATTAACTTTACATTAATTATACACTATATAATATAATACATTTATTAATAAGTAATATTATATATATATATGGCAAGGGAATGGCAAGACGAGGACGATGTGGCATTTTTTGTGTTGCGCTTTGGACTAACTGCAAACAGAGTCTAAGCGAGATGAAATAAGAGCAAGTATAACCTTCTCCAGGTCTTGGGGTAACAAAAAATGGTTTAATTTTGGCAACTGATCTAAGTTGGTAAAAGGAACTCCTGACAACAGAGTTAATTAACCTTTACCTGAGGTTTCACATACTCTGCCACTTTGTCATGCTTGGCAGAGGATCACTTCAGTCTTATCTTCATTTAGCTGGAGAAAACTGCTTCCATATATTACTATATTACTTGAAAATGACCCATATATAGTGCTACTGGTACTACTACGTCTGTCAGCTCTGCTACTAATCCAGCAGACATCTTACACATCAGACTGCTTGTGCAAGGTTGTAACTGATTATTTCACCATAATTCAGCCAAGTAGAGAAGAAGTCACAGTTGTAGCAGTTTTCTCAATTACAGGGGGCTTCAGGTGTTGGAAAGGAGCTGAAACACAAACACACACTACACAAGTTCCACAGAAAAACATCTCTGATTTAATATCAACCAGAAATCCGACACCGACATTAAGGAAGATGCAATATAAGAAAAAATGAGCTAAAGCAGAAGCTCCGTCTCAAAATCAGTACACTGTTCTACATTTCCTGTCCACCACATTCTCATTAATCTTCAAATCATCCTGTAATACTTTCGTACATTTTTCCTGCCCTTTCCAGGTCCTCTTTTATTGAGGTTGTTTTCATCAGATGCTGTTTTGAAATGTAAAACCTGATTGCTAAGTACCAACGTTTGTCTTATCTGGAGGGAGCATTGCGCTATAGTAGTGTTTTTTAAACACTAGGGGGAGACTGTAAGCACAAAGACAATACGGACCAGCAATGTTAAAGCTAGTAGTCTAAAAGCGTTATTTTTGCGATCTAAAAGTGCAGTACTTGTCCGGTTTATTTGGGACCTGGTTACTAAAACTCACCAGGTTGATAAACCGTAAATACTTAGTCAGTCAACTAAACAATCGCGATGCTGAGAGGGTTCCGGGAGCTTTATAAACGGACGCCCATATCTACAAAGGGCAATCATTGGTTCCGTATAGTCGATGACAGCCAATCACAGCAGGAGGGGGGATCTACCGGAATAGGGGTGGGAAACGAATGAGGATACCAGGGAAATGGCTGCTCCCAGGAGCTCGGGTTTTGGTTTTAAATCATGTCTGGTTGTACATTTAGCGATTTTTGCCTGGTATGCGTTCACTCTGTGGGCGAACTGCTCGGTTGAGATTACAGAACGACACCCCGGAGCTCGGATGTACGGAGGTCGGTGGAAATATTTAACCTTTATCGACCTGGTGAGTAACAGCGGCCGTATCCCAAATGGCTTTAGATGTCATGCACTAAGTAGTGTGTATGGTTTCATATTCTGTACGAGAATGTCTATCTTAAGGTTGGTGTGTAGGAGTTATGTGTTCGTGATTTAATTGTGTTACATTAACATCTGCTAGTATTAAGCCTTACAGTCGTTCATTTATAAAACTTTACGGAAGGTAACCAAGTTGTTTCTTTGTTGAATTTGAACTTGTATCGATTGCAAAGTGCATCATTGTGTAAATAAAGAGTGCGACCTGTTATGTAACAAACATATATGTTAACATAACAATAAATGGGTGAGATATGAATGTATATTTCATTTTGTATTTCCTATTTTATCCCTGCTTTAGACGGGATAAAGCACGAG
The DNA here is from genome assembly GCA_025084515.1 of Ancistrus triradiatus. Taxonomy (NCBI): domain Eukaryota; kingdom Metazoa; phylum Chordata; class Actinopteri; order Siluriformes; family Loricariidae; genus Ancistrus; species Ancistrus triradiatus. The sequence continues at coordinate 8,686 of JAJAGP010001971.1, forward strand.
GGGATGATCTTCCCAATTCCATCACCTCCCTCAGGCACTGCTCCTTCTGTGCTGCCCGTCCCAGCCAGAAGGGACTCGAACCCGGGTCTCTGTGGTGGTGAACGGGCATACTGCACCTGTGACACCTGACCCTACTGTTGTTATTTGATTTTAAATTGGTGCAGCTTTTTAAATGGTGCATTCATTTAGACATATATTACTGGTGTTAAAAGATTAAAATATTTAATTGTTGGTTATTTTAATTTTATTCAAAAACAGAATAAACAGATGAACAGATTCACATTTTTGGTTCTAAAAAAAAAAGAAAAGAAAAACATCTCAAACCCAAAAGTGGAACCATGTACTTTTTGTAGTGAGTGGAGCATTGTCTCAAAGCAGCTTTACAATTTTAGTTTATCTTCTAATAACGAAGCCCAATGCCAAACTGAGCCAGCTGAGGGCGACAGTGGCAAGGAAAATCTACCTAAACGTTATAAGGAAGAAACCTTAGGAGGAGAAACCTTTTTTTTTATTTTTTATTTTTCTTTCTTTTTCTTTTTTTTTTTTTTTTTCTTTTCTTGTTTTCTTTTCTTCTCTTCTTTTTTTTTTTTGATCTTCCCATTTCCCTCACCTCCCACAAACACGGCTCCTTCTGTGGCACCCCTTCCAGGCAGAAGGGGTTCAAACCTTATATTAGTGCTGTCAAAAGATTAAAATATTTACTTGTTAAATATTCACTAACTTTATTTTTGACATGTCTTGCTTTGTTTAGAAACCTAATGACCAGAAAAGAAAAGTGCAAAGTGTTTCATGAATTAGGTTCTTTTATTAAAAACAAGAAGTTCTTCAAAGGCATGTTGTTAAACTGCGCAGAACCAATATGTTTCCTTTGTAACAGGTATTGCAGGCCATCTTTTTTGGCCTCTGTGCTGTGACTGATCTGATCCACATCATGCTGCCGAATAAGCGCCACAGCTCCGGGACTGTACTCCTTCTGAAGGCACAGCATTTCTTTTTCACTGTTTTGGCTTTTCCGGTTGGCACTGTGAGTACCAGAGCTTCTCCCTCTGATCATGAATTTGAAGCTTTGTGAATCGTTTTTCGATGATCATGTGACCTTTTTCAGTTTGTCTGTACCTCCTTCTGGTCCATCTACACCTACAACCGGGAGCTGGTGTTTCCAAAGTATCTGGATGACATCATCCCCACGTGGCTCAATCACGCTATGGTACGAGTGGTAAAGAATAAACCTTCACTGACAGAACATAAAGACACAAAGACAACACCTATCTAAGCCCAGTCCCACACTGAGCAAGCCTAGGGCGACAGTGGCAAGGAAAATCTCCCTAAACCTTATGAGGGAAAAACCTTTTTTCCTTGTTCTATTTTCCTTTTACCTAGTTTCCATTTTTCCTTTTTGGGGACTGTGGTTGTTGAGTGCTTAAGGTACTGGACTATGGACCAGACGGACTTCTGCCAAGCTGTTGGGTCCTTGAGTAAGACCCTTTACCCACATTTTTTTGGAATTCTTTCTTCTTTTTTTCCCCTTTTATTTATTTATTTTTTCACCCTTTTGTTTTTTTTCCCTTTTTTTCTTTTTCTTTTATTATTATTTTTTTGCTTTTTCCTTTTTTTAAAATCTTTTTTTTATCAGCAACCAAGTCCTAATTTATTAAAAAAAGGAAAACAAGAAAAAAGGCATAACAAAAAGTTCTCTTTTTTCTTTTTCTGTTGTTTGGTCCCTGAGTAAGACCTTTAAATTAACATGGCTTGAGTTCCGCTGTGGTACGAGTGGTAAAGGAGAAACCTTCACTGACGTCACATAATGACAGAGGGTCTGCTGCCACAAAGACAAGGGGTGAGTTTCGGCAGAGGGTACAGGGCCCACCAATGGTATTTGACCCAGACCAGTCGGGCCTCTGTCCCTGCACTTCACTAACGTGTTTCATTTGTGTTTTTCCGTAGCACACCGCCATCTTACCCCTGCTCCTGCTGCAGATGTTCCTCCAGCATCACCAACACCCCAGTCGCTCGAAGGGCATCCTCACCCTGGCTCTGTTCGCCGCTCTCTATCTGGCATGGTAACGTCCCCCGGTGCTCCGGACCTGTGCAGGGCCTATGAAACCCCCGTTCCTAATATTGAGGCAAAACAAATGGAAAGAAGTTTTGTGATCCAGCTGGTCGGTGTACCTGTGGTTATTTTAATTTTTCTTCCAAACAAACAAAAGAAACACAGAAACATGGATCAAGTCTCATTTTTGTTTCTCAAAAAGTAAAAACCTCACATGGGGGACATGATGAGTTCGGTAGGACACCGTGCTGCGTTCAGGTTGTCTCTAAATCAGTAAAGGCAGTGTTTTCCGTTTGAACGCTACGTTACACTTACAGGCTTGTTGCTGTTTCTCCAGGGTCTCATGGGTGCGTTATGTTTCGGGGCTCTGGGTTTACCCCATCATGGCTCACCTGAGTCCCGTAGGCCTGGTCCTGTTCCTGAGCGCCGCCTCCCTCAGCATGGCTCCTCTGTACCTGCTGGGAGAGAAGCTCAACCAGGTGATCTGGAGATCTGCAGGTGAGAAACCGCCAGCGATCTGTATAAGATGCCTGAGAGATTCATCCACCTGACATTTTCTTAACCCTCTCTCTCTCTCCAAGAGATCCAGAAGAAAAAATAACACCGATGGCTCAGAGATGATCATCGGCCCGTTAGACCAGCAGGCCTGGAGGCTTGACCTGCACTGAGCTGTAGGACTGTGTGTTGACAGTTTACTGGAGAGGATTTGAATGATGAAAGTCGCTCTCTGGATCGTCCAAATGGGGGAGGTTATTAACTACAACGTGTTTATATGTAATTATACCTGATGTACCCTCTGCTAGATGAGTGTTTTATTGTTTTATTAGTAATAATGAAACCCCACACGCTGTATCGTAACATTCTGCCCGACACTCGGGCCTGTTTGACAAACTGTGACTCTGAAATGTTGATTTTCTTTTTAAAGAATGCTGCACAATGTAAAAATGGATTAAAATAGATTTTATTAAAAGATTGTGTTTATTATCGGAGTCTGTTCTCATAATATAATAAATATCATAGCCTGTAGAGCATGCAGCTCAATTATGATAATGAACTGTACGGCTTATTAAGCTCCCGAGTGTGAGCCTCAACCTTACTGATTAGGAAGTCTAATACCTCCAGTAATCCCAGATCTCTCTCACGCTGAGGAGGTATTGCAGTAGTCCTGCATAAAGATGAAAAAGAAAAACTTGGGGCGGTACAAAAAATACAAATGGTCTTTGAGGAGTAAAGATGGGCAGAAGATCTCCAGTTTATCAACAAATGTGTGAGGAAATTATTTAAATGTTTAAAAACAATGTTCCTCAAAGAAAGACTGGAAGGGATTTATATATTTCTCCCTCTGCAGAGCATAATATCATTAAATGATTCAGAATCTGGAGGAATTCCCTAAAAAGCCTAAACTGAAGAGGGGTGATCTCCGCTCCCTCAGACGGCACTGCATCAAGAACCATCATTCATCAATAGCTGATAGAACCACATGGACAAGGGATTCCTTTATCAAACCTTTATCAAGCTCTACAATACAGAGTTACATTCACAGATACCACTTAAAATGTTACTGTGCTAAAAAGAAGCCTTATGTTATAACCATGTCCAGAAGGGGCGTCGGCTTCTCTGGGCTCGGAGGATCTGGGATGGACCATCATACAGTGGGAACAGGGATTGTGCTCATAGCCATCAGTATCACAGATCTTTTTTTGGAGGAAAAGGACCATCCAATCCAAAAGCCAGGCTATGGCATGGTATGGGGTCGGCTCAGGGCCTTTGGTGAAGGTCATTTCCACTTCTGTGATGCAGCATTAATGCAGAAAAGTACCCTGAGATTTTAGAGCAACATGAGCTGCCTTCAAGACGATGTCTTTTCCAGGGATGTTCATGCACTTATCAAGAAAACAAAACCACATGCTGCACACATTACAAAGGCCCGGCTGTGGAAGAAGAGGGGACGGGTCCTGGACTGGCCCACCTGCAGTCCTGACCTGTCCTATGAAATAACACCTGAAACACTACATCACTTGGTATCCTCGGTGATAAAACATATTCTAACCCCTGTGGAAGATGCTTTACCCTCAGCTTTAGCCTTTACCTTCAACTTTTTTGGAATGTGTTTCAGGCCAGAAATGTAGTAATGGATGTTAAATAGCATTAATAGCAAGAGTAACAGAGCAGCAAAAAATGCATCAATAAGACTTTCTGGGGGAATTGGAGTCATTAACCGGTTTTAGTTCATTATAATGGACAGTGACAGTTTCTCAGGCTGACTGAGGACTAACTGGATTAGTGGATTAAACGAGTAGGAGTCAGAAATAGCGACCTCATTTGCTGCTGGAGAATCCGTAACACTGACTCTCTTCATCGCTCCGTTTTTTATTCCCAGATCGGTTTATGTTAATGTGTGAAATGTTTTTGGACAGGACTGAACATGCTGAAGGTAATGATCACTGATTGAGTTTTTAATCTTTGATTTTTGGCCTCCTGCACATCATGTCTTGACTATAACAGGATTAAATCATGCTGGATTGGACTGTTCGTTTCAGTTTCAGGATCCCTGCACCGGACCAGGTGGGTTTGATGAACAGTGCATGCAAAGTGATTTTACAGGTAAAGATATTTGACCTTTATTATCTAAATGAGCCTATGGTTCTTAGATAAAATACTTACGAAAATTAGCCAGGGGGTTACCATAGTTTTAGCCAAGTACCTTAGTAAAACCAAGACAATTATGCCACCACACAGGTCAACTTAAGTATGTGCAATACAATATAATCTTTATACCTTTGGAATTGGAACTAGAGGATTTGTAACTGGAACTGGGAGATTTAGAACTGTAACCAGGGGACTGGTAAGTGAAACTGGAGGATTTGTAACTGGTACTGGAGGATTTGTAACTGAAACTGGGAGATTTGTAACTGAAACTGGGAGATTTGTAACTGGAACTGGGGGATTTGTAACTGGAACTGGGGGATTTGTAACTGGAACTGGGGGATTTGTAACTGGAACTGGGAGATTTGTAACTGAAACTGGAGGATTTGTAACTGTAACTGGGGATTTGTAACTGAAACTGGAGGATTTGTAACTGGAACTGGGAGATTTAGAACTGAAACTGGAGGATTTGTAACTGGAACTGGGGGATTTGTAACTGAAACTGGGGGATTTGTAACTGTAACTGGGGATTTGTAACTGAAACTGGGAGATTTACAACTGAAACTGGAGGATTTGTAACTGAAACTGGAGGATTTGTAACTGGAACTGGGAGATTTAGAACTGTAACCAGGGGACTAGTAAGTGAAACTGGAGAATTTGAAACTGGTACTGGAGGATTTGTAACTGAAACTGGAGGATTTGTAACTGTAACTGGAGGATTTGTAACTTAAACTGGAGGATTTGTAACTGGTACTGGAGGATTTGTAACTGGTACTGGAGGATTTGTAACTGTAACTGGAGGATTTGTAACTGTAACTGGAGGACTTGGAACTGGAACTGAAGGATGTGGTACTGGAACATGGGGATGGGCTCTGTTATGGTACCCTTGGTAGAGGTCATTTACACTTCTGAGATGGCAGCATTAATGCAGAAATGTACACTGAAATTTTCCTGTCTGCAATGAAATAAAAGTCAAAATAAATGGAAGACACACTGCGGTTTTTCAAAATTGCATTTTCCACACCGTCCTAACGTTTTTTAATTTGGGGTTGTATGTTATTTAGTTTAATTCTTACATATAACATTGAGGCTGTCCAAGGACCTTGGATCCATTTATGAGTCTTGGATCTCCCAATGTTTCTTCCTCATCACATTTAGGGAGTTTTTCCTTGTCACTGTCACCCTCAGTTCTAAAGTTATTAAAAGCTCCTTTATAAATATGACCACATGAACGTTACTACACCTGAATCCAATCTTGTTACCACAAAAAAACTCCTCCCTCTCCAGTTAATCTGTAGATATGATATGTAAGGACATGCTGATTGTCTAATGTTGTCAGGTGGATTTTGCTTTATTTTTCACGTCTTAACCCTGCTTTTCTGGTCAGCACATTGAACACACACTTTATTTTATGTCTGTGTTAATATTTCTCTCGTAGACGTTATAATGGAGGTCGGCGTCAGTCTGCTTGCTTTCCGCCTGCAGATTTCCCGTTGACCATCATGAAGGCTGGTAAGTTTTCAAAAAGTGATCGACCCTCACCAAGACAGCGTGAAGATAAATAAACAAATTTTCCTGACCTGTATTTTGACCCCTGCGTGTCTTCTTGTTACGCAGTAAGAGCCACGATGACGGCAGCAAAGTACACGGTGGTTGGAGAGACCCTGCGCCATGTGATCCCCAGCCACATGCAGTGCTCCTTCGGATGTGGAGGTCAAGCGTGCAAATACGAAGATCCGTCTCGCTGGAGTGAAGCCCAACAGGCCATCAGAGGCCTCTATTCCTCGTGGTACATTCTTAATAAAAGATTCCTCTCACCCATGGGCACTACTGGTCTGTTTGGACTAACACAGACCCAGCCCCATCAGTCGTGGAGGAACTGAGGAAATCAGAAGCCCCTGGCTAGGCAGAAAAGACACAGACAGACATGAACTGGAACTCCAACATTGGAAGTTCTCCTTGTCTTTTAATTGGAGATCCCAGACGAGCCCCCAAGCTGGAAGGTCATAAAGTGTGAAGCACGTCTCTGATCTCAAGTGCGAAGCCAGTACATAATCTGATGGTGCCAAGATGTCCTTGCCCATATGTGGGACACAACTTGAACACTCAATTTGACCATGCCAGGAGCAGGATATGAAACAGGGAGGCTCATCTAACCCAGTGCTCTACCAGCTAACCCACTTTGGTTTGTATCAGATCAGGTCTCTCAAATTCAGAGCTCCTTTTCCAATTCTGTCTTGCCTGGGGCTTCGAAATTCTTAGTGTCAGAGTTCTTCCAGGCCTGGGGTACTGGGTCTGTGGAAGCAAAAGAAAATCAGGCGTGCCCTCGTGACAGTTCCAGCATGCATTCTAAAGGAATCTTCAGTTTGACAACCAAAAAAGAAAAGAAGTTAGAGAGATCTACAGGGAAATTAAGTCAGCTGAGATCTGTTTTGGAACGTGTTGCAGGCATCAAATTCCAAATGAGTGAATATTTGCAAAAATCAAAAAAGTTTATCCGTTTGAACATTAAATATCTCGTCTTTGTAGTATATTCAACTGAAATTGGGTTGAAAATGATTTGCAAATCATCGTATTCTGTTTTTATTTATGTTTTACACAACGCCCCAACTTCATTGGAATTGGGGTTGTAGATATCTGTGAGTGGTAAAAGTATATGAACCTTTGCTTTCAAAGGTGTGACCTGTGGTGCCCATCTAAACATTTTTGGTAACTGTTGATCAGTCCTGTACATCAGCTTGGAGGAATTTGATCCCGTTCCTCCATACAGAGCAGTAGGACATTGGTGGGTTTCCTCACATGAACTGCTCACTTCAGGTCCTTACCTAACATTTGTATTAGACTAAGGTTTGGACTTTGATTTGACCATTTCAAAACATTCACCTTATTATTCTATAACTGTTATTTGGGAGAATGACTTGTGTCGTTGTCTGTGCTGCATGACCCACCTTCTCTTGAGATTCAGTTCATAAATGTTTAGAGAGCTCCTGCTATTTTCCCTGTAATTCAGAATTCATTGTTCAATCAACAATGGCATGCTGTCCTGGCCCAGATGTAGCAAAACAGACCCAAACCATGATACTACCACCACCATGTTTCACAGATGGGATAAGGATCTTATGTTAGAATGCAGTGTTTTCCTTTCTCCAAACAAATATATCTATTGTGGTGTCGTCCATCCCCAAAATTTTCCACTAACCCTCTGGCTTGTCCGTGTGATCTTTCGCAAAACTGCAGACGGATGATATGTTATCTTTGGAGAGCAGTGACATTCAGCGTTCTCCTGAACAGGGACTTGTGTGAAAATCTGATGATGTTGACTTACAATTGATACTGTCTTACAATCCAAGCAATTGTGGGTTAAGGGTCTTGCTCAAGGACCCAACAGTGGCAGCTTGGCAGAGGTGGGATTTGAACCCTGGACGTTTTGATCCAGAGACCAGTACCGTACCCTAGGCTACCACAGTCCCATCCCAACATCTAACAGATTCATAAACGTCCAAGCATTACTGCCTTCTCTAAATTTCTAGACCAAGTTAATCTTAATCCTAGACTATCAATTGATGCTGCATCACATTTCTAACTTTTTGTCATGTTTAGGATCAATGAAAACCTGCTGGCCATGGCACGACCTTCCACTGAAATCATCGAGAAGTACGACATCATCGAGCAGTTTCAGAGGTAACTGACCCCTCACGAATCGGGATCTCCACCGACTTCAAACAAACTCTGAACTCTCTCTCTCTCCGTCTGTCCTCTTTAAGATGTGGTTTGAGGACAATCATTAACCTGCAGCGACCCGGAGAGCATGCAGACTGTGGAAAGCCACTAGAGCCAGAGAGCGGCTTCAGCTACCGGCCTGAGGTTTTCATGGAAGTTGGCAGTGAGTGATTAACTAATTAACTTAACCCGACAGTCTTATGTGTGTAACAGTAAAGATGTAGAACCAGGTGTAGAGCTTAATCCATGTCCAAATGGAATCAAAAGTAATGGACATCCAAAGGTGCTCATTCGGATTGAGATCTGGTGACTGTGGAGGCTGTTTTAGTTTCTGTATCCAGTGTGAATTGGAGCCACATTTGCCTGTTCTTAGCTGACAGTGTGGTCTTCTGCTGTTGTAGCCCACCTGCAGCAAGATTTGACCTGTTGTGTTGTGTGTTCAGAGATGCTCTTCTGCATACCTTGAGTTACTGTTACCTTTCTATCAGCTCGAACCAGTCTGCATTCTACTCTGATCCCCTGGCATCAACGTGGCATTTTCACTCAGAGAACTGCCCTCACTGGACATTTTCTCTTTTTTCGGACCATTCTCTGTAAACCCTAGAGATGGCGCTATGTGTAGCAATCCCCGTGGATCAGCAGTTTCTGAAATACTCAGCACCGACAAACCATGCCACGTTCAAAGTCACTTATATGACCTTTCTTCTCTGTTCTGATGCTCGGTTTAACTTCAGCAGGTCGTCTTGATCATGTCTACATGCCTAAATGCATCGAGTTGCTGCCATGTGATTGGCTGATTAGATATTTGCATTAACGAGCAGGCGTACCCAATAAAGTGTCTGGTGAAAGCGAACGGACGTAGATCAGATGGATGCTAATCGTACCTGCAATCATAAATATTTATCCGGTTGTGCATTCATGTCTCATTATGCCTGTGCGTTGCAGTTTACTTTTACAACTTTGGATGGAGCGATTACAGCGTGGCATCGCTCACCTCTATCCTGGATATGGTTAAGGTCATGTCCTTTGCCCTCCAAGAGGGTAAGATCGCCGTTCACTGCCACGCAGGACTTGGAAGAACAGGTATGGTGTTGTTTTGATTGTAACAGATTTGAGCACCCTTCATCTTTATGATGGGTGCCAGTAATTCTGGATCTACCCGACTGATCCCCTCCAGCATTACGAGGTTGGCATGCTTTTCACTGGTGCCCATTGTTTCCACAGGTGTGCTGCTGGCCTGCTTCCTGCTCTTCACCTCTCGAATGTCTGCAGACCAGGCTATTTTGTTTGTGCGCTCCAAACGGCCAAACTCCATCCAGACCCGAGGACAGCTCAGGTGTGTGCGCCAGTTCGCCAAGTTCCTGGTGCCACTGAGAAACGTATTTGCCCACAATGAACCGAGAGCCAGTCCCGTCACCCTCTCCGAATTCCTGATCCGCCAGAAACACATCCTGCACGGTTACGAGGCTCGCCAGCTTAGACACGTGCCAAAGCTCGTGCCGCTCATCTGCAAACTCCTTCTGGACGTCGCCGAGAATCGGCAGGTCATCGAGGAGGACGTCCTGGAGGTCCTAGACGTCACGTCCGACGATGACAGCTCGGTCTCCAATAGCGTCCGGCCACGTCCTGAACTCAGCAGGAACATAATGGTCAGAGGCGTCACTTTTAACCTGCCTCAACTCCCGGGTCCGTTCACAATTGCAAAGAACGACTCGCAGCTGCCTCTTCATTATGCCCGAAAGAGCCTTAGCTACAGCGACTCGGACCTGCGCAGGCTGGCCGACATGATGAATCTCTCCACGAGCTCTCTGAATTCCACAAGCAGCAGGATGCCATCTCAAGCCAGTGCTCACGGGAATCTGTCCACATATAGTTCCTGCGGCAGCCTCTGGGATCTAAAGACGTGGGTGAAGCAGAATGAGGGAAATCCGGTTCTAAGCACACGACGCCAGTCTGTCCTACAGCGAACTCAGTCTCTCGGTGTCTCCAGACAAATGGAGACGAAAAGAAGCTTCTCAATGCTGCGGTTATGGAGAAATGAGGCCAACCAAAAGGACGACTGCGACACGGCAAAAAGCAGCCAGGTCAGTCACAAAGGAGATGATGACGAAGAGGAACGGCTATCAGAGGTGCCCTTTATCACTATCCAGTCCGAGCTGTCTCTGGAGGCTCGCCGCCTGCTGGTGGCGCACTCGTTAGCGGTCGATCTAAACCAGGACGGTAAAGAAGAGCATAAATTCAAGGTTTCTGATTGGCAGGTAGGCTTTCTAATGAATCACTTCACCCATCATCCATCCGTTGTGGGGCTCTCATCCTTACCTCACGCTGGCCTCTTTAAATGTCTTCATACTTTTGGTCATGTACCTTAATACATGACATGCTTTCTCTCTCCCTCACTTTATATGTGAGCTGTGTGTGTGTGTGGGTCTACAAATCGCTGAATAAACACAAAGTGGAGCTTCTTACGGATAGGAAAGATCAGAACAGAATATCAAGTTCCCTGTTTGCACAAACACAGGAGCTACGTTGGTGCTGAGGCTGCAGGATAATGTTCTGTACAGAGAAGATTATATATGCATGCTTTCAGACAGTTCAGACATTATAACATGCATGAGAGAGCTTTCGTTCTATAAGAACAACCGTAGTGAAGAAAAATTGTTCCTGGGTCAGGCAAACATCTCAAAGCCTCAACCTCAAAGAAATATATTCGCTTCTTCTAGGAATTCGGCCCAACAATGAATTACAAATTTGCCCACAGATTTTACATTACACCACAGATGAAGCTTTGCACTGAAAACTTATGTCACAAGTGCTCTTCGGGTGTCACTGGCACATTTATGCATGACTTCTGGCAGTGTCCCCTAGTTAAACAACTCTGGGAATCAGCAATATCTTTACCATGTTCTCTGCTGGGGCGGGAAAGTTTACGAACCTTGAGGTGTGTCCGTCTGCCTGCAGATGGAGCTGAACCTCCAGGGAACGTTTGAGCGCCTGTGTCTGGAGAGGGACCCTTTTGTTTTGGCGGGGATCCTGTGGTCCTGGTTAGAGCAGCTGAAGGAGCCAGTGCTGTCCCTGAAAGACGTGCAGACGCTGAAACAGCAAAACCCAGACCCAAAGACTGTCCTAAATTCACTAGAACGGGCAAGAAATATGTTTTTATTGTCTACAATTAATAATTATTATTCAAACAAGTTTTTTTGTAGAAATTCACTTTCTCATTCAGGCTCAGAGGGAAACACTCGTGTCTATACTGGAATGTTTTGCTCACCTACTGGTGGTACCTGAAGAGGTGGAGGAGGCTTTTGTGCAGCGAGTAATAAAAGCTTTTACAGGGGTATGTGTGACTTCTAATACTGAGACTATTACTAGTCCAAGTCAAAGACAGAGACTTTTAGTATTCGAGTCTCCTCAACAACATCATCCATTCAGTCCATTTTTATTATTAAATTTGAAAATATCTTAATAATAAGATTTCATTCTGCCGTCAAACCAAAGACCACTTAAGCCATCGTGGAAAGGAATTTCAGTTTGGTTTTATGTATTGCTTAATAAGGAAATAATAGATTGTTTTCTTTTGTTCACAGATGGAGAACGTAAGGGATGGGCAGGAGGTTTATGGGATTGTAGCAGATGTCCTGAAGCGTGTTTTGTGGGACATGAGGAGGAAAGCCATGGACGATCTGGAAACCCCTCAGTAGTTACAGAGCTACAACACTTTGCGCCACAAAAGTCAAGTGCAAACACAAATACATTTAAAGAATGAAAGAAAAGTTTGATATGTATAAGGTGCTTGAAGTTTTCTGTATTTCTGCATAAATATGACTGTTGTCTGTTGGGGAAAATGTTTCATGTAAGAAAAAGAACCTTATCCCATCTGTGAAACATGGGGATGTAGTATCAGAACTTGCTGTTTTGCTGCATCTGGGCCTGGACAGCTCGCCGTCGTTGCTAAAACAAGTCCTGTTATTTTTCCCTCAATAAATAAACGAGTAAGTATAATATAGTTATCTCACTTGTTTAATCAGATTCTCCTTCTCTGCTTATAGAACTTGTAAGATAATCTGATGATGTTTCAGCTCATATTTATTCATGAATTTCAAAGGGTTCACAAACTTCCAAGTACCACTATACCTTATTTTTGCGAAAGCACATCTGTTGCTTAAATCCACTTGGTCCGTGACTACACTTGCTGCACGTACGATGGCTCTACGTAATAAATCCGGGGTGTGTAAGACTTTTTTGCACAGTATTGTACATTTAATAAGTTTTAACACTCAGTTATCACGTGCCATTACGGATTTACTTGAATATAGCTGTAAATATCCGCATTAGATTTGTTTGCATACACTATGTAGTTGTTTGTAGCAAAAACGGAATAATGATGACCGTAGACATTTATACCGAGACGCCGCATCGGCTGCTTCGGCTCGTTGCTGCGATACGCCGGCACGTCCGCCATATTGGTCCAGGCAAGACTGGCTTGTAAACAAACATAAGTGAACGGAGGAGCTGCCATTTTCCTGGTTAAAATGTACCAAATTATTTCTCAACCGATTTTTAAATGAGTCGTTTTTATATTCAAGGCCTTGATCCACGTGGAGTACAAAAAAAGTAACTGGAGTTAGAGTGGATTAGTAATAGAGAGGAGTGTGTATCAGTGGTAGTTCATACGTGTTTAAAGGTCCCTTTGTAATTTAATGTATGAAATGTGTAGAAGGTTTTCTATGTTCTCAAAGCGGCTTTTTCTCTCCAAGTCCTCATTATTTGCTTTTCTTTTGCCCCACATCAGATCTCAGATTATTCAGTTTGAGATACTGAAAAAGAATCTAAATAGAGCATCTTTAAGTTCTTATTTAGTGAATCTCCGTCAGATGAGAAGAAGAAACTTTGATAGGAACCAGACTCAAAATGGGAATCCGTAAAAAACAAACAAAAACAAACAGATCACAGTCACCTTCACAAGCCTTAAGACAGAGTCTAAACCAGTAGCTGTAATACTGTGGCTGCATCAGTTTGTAATAAATAAATAATAAATCGCTTAAATAGAAAAGATTCCCAAACCCACAGTATTAAGAGATCATAAAACGTGTAACTCTGTACACAACTGTCCTAAAAGTAGATAAAGAGAAATATTACATTTGGTCATTTATTTATTGATTATATACCATGGACTGTATATAATTTATTATAAACTCCTGTACCAAAAATGGCCAATCCCAAAACTGCTGAAAAATGTTTCCCAGCTAGTTTGTGTTTAATGTGAGACCAACAACTCTCTATATAGGGTTCAAATCTGGAGTCTGATCAGGCCAAAACAGGAACCTTCCAACCACAGGCCTATTCACACCGAGTACGGAATAGCAGAGGGGATTTCTTACCTTGGGTTACTTTCACACCGAGTGCGCCATGTTATTTGTCGAAACACTCTAAAAACTCCCTGCTTTTTCTTTCTTTAATCTCTTCTCTTAATCTGTTGGAGATTTCTCCGTGTCTTTTTCACATTGTCAACTTAAACACAAAAACCCGACTGAAGATTAGCGCAGGAAGCTTTTAATAGTTTGTGTTTCTGTGATCATGAACAGATCAGAACACACTTAGATAAATAAGCAGACGCTTCCATCCAGTCCCTGTGAGCTTTATCTCCATCATTCTCCAGCCTTTCAGTTCTATTCCACCACATCTTCTCTTTAATATCCATGTTTTTAGAGGCAGCCTGTTGCTCGTCCTATAAGCTCTCGATGAGCTGTTCTGCCCGGCGACCGAGCTCTGATTGGTCAGCCTGATTTGAACAATGCAGAAATTAGAACAGGCTCCGATTAAACATTCTATGCAGCATTCATACTATACGGCCTTCTTTCTCAAAATTTGACATGCATTTTTTTTCATCCATCAATATCTGATCCGGTGTGAAAAGGCCTTTAGGGTAACAATTTGGTAACTGGGACCTTAAACTGTATCAGTCTTGCATGAGGTGCACTTGAATGTATTTTGGTGAATTCTGTTCCACTACTGTTCTCTGAAAAAGTTCCAAACTCAAATCTACCGTGGATATAAGTGACTTCTGAAGACAGGCCAGAGTCAAAAGATCATTCCAAAACTGTCCGGTGGGAAGAAACTAAAGGCCTAACTTTGAAATCTATCTGAGACAGATTAAGAATTAAAAATGTAGGTCTTGAGGACGTCGGCGCCATTCACAGATTCCACTGAAGCAACGATGCTGGCGTAATCGCACGCCACGCCCGTGAAGCCTCTGCGGACACAAGGGTGCTTAGGTGAGCCTTATGCACAACACTGGCTGGGTTCTTAATGACTACAAGTTACAGAACCTGTACAGAAATTAAATCATACAAAGCATGAACCAGACACTTCTGGTGGTTCAGGTCTGCAACCTTTACGTTCAAATAAGCACTCATTTAGCCCCGATCTCGTACCTGGACATGGTTCGTGAGCCCCCCAGCAGGTGATACTGACTCTCCAGAGCCAGCCCTTTATCCTCAGCGCTCCTCCAGGTCAGTACTCTTAGAGACAGATCCCGGGACGCCGTGACCACCCGGAAATTATCCTGGCAAAATCAACGTTATAACAGGTGCGTTTAATAAATAACCCTTAAGATGTTATGTATTTGTTTTGTGTTTGACAGAGGAGATCCCAGTGCTGCCTTTATAACAATAATTCATTATTACCGTAGCAACTTTGATGGATTTAAACAAACCAATATCAGTGCAGAGACGCTCACCAAACAAAACGAGACGATGGGTTGGGCGTGGTCCCTAAAGCTGGCGATGAGCGCTCCTTTCAGACTGTAGACCTTCAGATCATTTCCATCCGTGAGCACGACCGTGTTGTTCCCTTTGGCCTGCAGAACGATGGCCGAACTCCACGAGTTTAACGCCAGAGGGAAAGATTCGAGCTGCTGAGCTAAAACAGAAACATAAAACTGGATCCCAAAAACACCAGGATCTGTCACGATAACAATAAACCTATGAAACAGCCTACATGTGGATATGAGATCGGTGTAAAGGACTTAGTACTGCTTTCTGCTAAAAACCTTTTCTGATGTTTTATTAACATAAATTACTGTATGATTTGCTAACATTTAGGGACTGGAGTTTAAAAAGCCCTGCAATCCCTCTCTAAACATCCACTCCGCGCAACACACAACTGCTTATAGCAATAAGCAGCAGAAGTATTCAGACTTGTTTAATGAATAGTATCAATACTAAAAAGTCAAAGATATGTAACTTGATCTTTATTGAAGCTTTATGTGAGTAAAATGAAAAAGAAACACACAGAAATAAAATACAGTACGAAAGTCTTAGGCAGCCTAGAGGTTTTTTACATTTTCTTTTAGTCTTTGATGTTTATTTTTAACTTCTCTATTCAGAATGTCTCAAGAAGTTTAAAAAAAGTTTCTCTGCCCTCCAGCTCGTCTCTCTGAGCTCCACTTTATCCCTCTGTGCTCATTTCTCTACTTTGTGTTTAATAAATCTCTGGTGAAGAAAGATTAGTGGATCATGTTTAAAGGCGCCCAACCATTTGCACATGCCAAATTTCATCTTTCCTATTTTAAAAATCTTAGTACGATATAAAATATGTGCCTTAAATGTTAGATAAATAGTTTGTATAACTTCTTTTCATGTAGATAAACAACAAAATGTGATGTGATGTGTTTTTCCTGTATAGGTTTTCTCATAACTGCCTAATTCTAATTAAAATGATCTAATTGTAAACAATAGCGCTAATGTTAATGATGTACAAACACAGATTTCATAATAAAAGTCTCATAAATCGTACGTTTAAGACAGGAGGCAGAGCTCTTACCCTGAAGCTCCTGCTTGTATCTGGATTTCTTCAGGTGTAAATCAAACACAGACAGAGTGTTTGGACTCTCGGCACCGCCGCCGTGGATCAGGGCGACTCGGGCGGGCTGAGAGGGAAGAAACACAGCAGCCCTGCAGCCGCCGACGGGCAGACTGGCACACAGCACTTCATCTTCATCTCTCTCATCAGCGGCACAGCACACACTCTGACTCCAGAACACCTGGCATCAGACACAGCAAATGTGGATCCATCATCAGCTAAAGAAATGCTGCATAAAGACGGTAAAGAATGGTATGAACTAAGATTAAGCCTTTCATTAAGATTAATAATAAAACTAATGTTACGTGCTGTACGAGTCTGACCTTTGGGCTTAAATCAGAGTTCTCCTTTGACGCAGTGAGAATCCATTTCTGATCAGGCGACGACAGGAGAATATTTAATCTGAACGAGTCACACACCACGTGCCTGCACACCTCAGAGAGGTCAGGAGAGGTCAGGACCAGTAACGACCCTAAAGTCATTCCCACCTACAACACAAAGCGTATTACGTATGGCATTTATTAGTGTCTCCACAGGTTTTTAAATTTCTTACAAACAGCTTTTTCTTTCTTTCTTCTAAAAAAAACTGGAAAATTTAGCAAAGCTTGTGATGAAACCCAATAACAAAATTAATTGAAGGAAATCAGGAAGGAAGATATTCATTTGTATTCAGTTGCAGTACACCAAATCTGTTTAATGAGATAAAAGTCCACGGCCTGGTTGGACAGGAAGAGCATATTATTATTTAGATTTAGATTTTAACACCTGGGGCAAAAAAGTATTTAGTCAGCCACTGATTGTGCAAGTTCTCCTACTTAGAAAGATGAGAGAGGTCTGCAATTTTCATCATAGCTACACTTCAACTATGAGAGGAAAAAAAAATCCAGGAAATCACATTGTTAGAATTTTTTAAAATGTAATTGAGGGGAAAAGAAAATCATGGTGGAAAATAAGTATTTGGTCAAAATAACAAAAAGTTCAACTCAACACTGTGTAAACATAACCTTGTTGGCAATGGACAGAGGTCCAAACGTTTCCTGTAAGTCCTCCACCAGGTTGGCACACACTGTATAGTGGGTATTTTTTTTGGCCCATTTCCTCCATGCAGATCTCCCTCTAGAGCAGAGAATTGTTTTTGAGGCAAACACAGACTTTTCAACTCCCTCCACAAACATTTTCTATTGGGTTGAGGTCTGGAGACCCCTGGCTAGGCCACCCACTGCAGGAACATGAAATGCTTTTTACACGAGTTTTTTTTTTTTGGGACACGCCTGGCACTTGCAGGATCAGAGTTCCCTCTCGGCCGTAGTAGTGTGTTACTGATGGTAGCCTTTTTTACTTTGGTCCCAGCCTCTCTGCAGGTCATTCATCAGGTCCCTCCCCGTGTAGTTGTCGGGGTTTTTTTGCTCACCGTTCTCATGATTCATTTGAGCCCATGGGATGAGATCTTGCGTGGAGCCCCCAGATCAAGGGAGAATTAAATCAGTGGGTCTTGTAATGGCTTCCATTTTATTTAACAATTGGCTGCACACAGTTGATTTATTCAAACCAACCTGCTTGCCTATTGTAGATTTTCACTCTTTCCCAGCCTGGCTGCAGGGTCTACAATTTTCTCTCCCTGGTGTCCTTCTAAACAGCTCTTTGGTCTTGGCCATGGTTGAGTTTGGAGTCTGACTGTATGAGGCTGTGGACAGGTGTCCTTTTATACAGGTAACAACGATGTCAAACAGCTGCCATTAATACAGGTAACGAGTGGAGGACAGAAGAGCTTCTTTAAAAGAAGAGAGTTACATGTCTGTGCGAGCGCCAGAAATGTTTGCTTGTTTGTGGGTGACCAAATACTTTTTATTTTGCACCATGATTTACAATAAATTTTTTTTTTAAAAGTCCTACAATGTGATTTTCCTGGATTATTTTTTCTCTCATTTTGTCTCTCATAAAATTGAAGTGTACGCTATGAGAAAATTACAGACCTCTCTCATCTTTCTAAGTAGGAGAACTTGCACAATCAGTGGCTGAATAAATACTTTTTTGTCCCATTGTATGTAATTAATGATTAAAAGCATGAATAAAGCAAAGGAATGTAATACAATAATAATCACTGCTGCCAAGGCTTCACATAAATCGTTTTGACAGACCGTCCTAACTGACTCGAGCTTCGGAGTTCAGAACGGAAACTGAAAGCACAAAATAAAAACAAAGTGGTACCATCAGGAACGATCTCTCGTCCTTCCTGAATGACAGCATGGTGCATTGAGAGGAACCGGAGGAGAAAGAGGACACCGGCGCTCCAGTCCGGCCCTGCCACGCGCTGATCACCCCGGTACTGTCCGAAGTCACCACAACACCCTGCTGGGGGTCTGGGACGATGCAGGTCAGAGGGTTCTGAGCAGAGCTGGACCACAGATTAACACCCTGTGTAAACACATAGCACGTTAGGGGTCACAGTGCGACCTACACCGAGGAGCCGAAACATCACGGTTCAAAATGATGCTCAGGTACGAAGTATGGATCAAACTGACGTCCATAAGGGCCCTAACAGGACTCAACTCAGACTCACAAGTAGATACTCCAGACACTATATGTATAATGATGTAAATGATATAAAATAAACTGTACAGAGCAGCAGACCTTGTGAATATCCCAGGCTTTGACTGTACCATCAGTAGAGGCACTGCAGATAATCGGAGCTTCGTCCCAAATGTCCTGCAGACTGCTGTTACTCACCAGGTACGAGAATCCAACAATCCTGCCTTAAAGATTAGGAGAGATACACAAGAACCGGTGAGAGGAACCAGACTCAAACAGATCATAATAAAAGTGGATCGTCTGGAAACACGCCCAAAGTTTTTCATAGAGCATAAATAAAATCTAATATGAACCTGATAATACAAAGCATCATGTACCTGTGTGTCCTCTCAGGCTCTTGCAGGTGTAATCTCCTCCTGACCTTCCCGACTTCATGTTCAGTTCCAGTTTGGAGCGATGCAGGTAGTACTTTTTCCATGTGTAGCTCTCCTCGTGGGAGAGAAGCTGGCTCAGGTTGCAGAAGCCCCATCGTTTTAGACACATCTGTCTGTAGGGAGAGGATTTTCATTGACGGAAACGTTCAGGAGTGAGCAGTGAAAGAACGAACAGATCTTACCTCCATAACCACTGCGTTTCTGCAGCTTCATGCCAGTCCTGAGCAAATACAGTCAGGGAAACGGAAAAGTCTGGAATTAGCTGGAGGAAATGTATCGAGTATATTTATTGCATAATTATATTAAATACTATTTAATCAGATTTATTTCCATATCATGTCAAAGCAGCTTTACATGCATCTAGACAAACGACCGCAAATGAGCAAGCTTAGGGTGGCAGTAGCAAGGAAAAATTCCCCAAATGTGATAAGGAAGAAACCTTGGGAGGACCAAGACGCAAAAATGGACCCTGGCCTGAAATGGCATCAATATTAAATTTATATAGGATAAATAGCCAAAAATAAAACAAATTTAAAAAGACCTATAAATTTATGAATATCTTTATTGTCACTGAATATAACAAACAAAGCATAATAAAATAAAATATATATACTATAAAAAAATTTTTTTTTAATCATAATAAAAAGGAAAAATAAAATATACTTTTAATCTATTTTTTAAATATTATAAAATAATAGAATTACTTTATATTATTATAAAATAAAAACAGAACAATAAAAAAATAATAATAAATAATAGTAATATAAAATAATAAATGTTATATTATATTGTCTAAATAAAATTTAAAATAATGGAATACAGAATATAAGCGGACAACAACAACAACAACAACAACAATAATAATAATAATAATAATAATATACTATGAAAAAACTGTATGAAAAACTTTAGCCATCTTTGCAGACAATCCACTTTTAGGATGATTCATTTGAGCCTGGTTCCTCTCACAGCTCCTTATGTCTCTTCTATGATCTTTTTTTTAATATTATAAAATTAAATTATTATTTCAAGTTATTACGAAGTCATAATAGAAAAATAATAGAAAATAATGTAACTGTTTTCTATTATATGTTCTAAATAACAATAGAACAGAGAATAAGTGAACAATAACAAAAAATAAAAAAATAAGTAAGTAATAATATACTACATTACTTTTAGTCATTTATGGAATAGAGAATATGAAGAATTGTTCAGGATCATCATGGTTTCAGGCTGTGGTGTGACCTGAAGATGATTATTCATGTAAACGATCTAAAATTCCTCCTCATAATCTGGTTTACAGCTACAGATCTCTGTTAAACACAAGTGATCATACACCTTGCATAACATACTGTAGGTGATTCAGCACTCAGCAGCAGGTGTAAAACGCTTTTGTATTATTATATTAAGCCGAAATGTAACTGGGTGTGCAGTTTGCTGATCCCTTTCCCTTAAGTGACAGTTTGTAGGTTTTAAAATACCAGTAAGTGCAGCCAAAAGACAGAAACAGCCGATTACTCCACCGACATTACGTTTTTTATTTACTTTCCTTTATCAGGGGACTGTGGTAGCCTAGCGGTTAAGGTACTGGACTATGGACGAGAAGGTCCAGGGTTCAAATTCCACCTCTGCCAAGCTCCCACTGTTGGGTCCTTGAGCAAGGTCCTTAACCCACAATTGCTTGGATTGCAAGACTGTACCAATTGTAAGTCAACTGTAAGATAAGGGCGTCTGCTAAATGCTATAAATGTAAATGTAAATCAACATAAACAAATACGCATTCTGTGCCAGGATTGGCTAGTAGCACGCAAGAGAAACACTACTGTCCAATCAGGGAAGGTATTTGCAACCGACTAGCCAATCCTAGCGCATAAGGCGGGTTTTGTCCGAAAACAGGTAGAACCGAGCATCGACAGCGTTATTTAGATTCGTCTTACCTTAGAAACACACGATACTCTGATTAAATCGTCCTCACCCAAAAAAGAGAATATACTTATTAAACAATCCAGATGTAAACTGCAATGAATGCAGTCCATAATGTCTGCCTGTAGAATGAAAAACAGAAAAGTGTTAAAGTTCTACTTTCGCTTAGCTTCCGGTAACTACGGAAAAAGAAATCGGACAATCAATCAGAACTGCGTTGTAAAATTGCTGAGATAACAGATTGCCGATGATAAATTACTTCAACAGTTTTAACTTCTTTCCTAGTCACCATATACGCAATTACTCCAAACAACCCTTTAGTTTCCTTAGTAATCCTTAAATGGCTCTTCATACTGATCTCCTGATGTATTATAGCCCATTTTGTGTACTTAGTTCTACTTCTCCCTGCTGAAAAACAACATACGACTAGCAAATGTTGTGTTTTCTACACTGGTATGATGGTTAACCAGCTTTATTTGCAAAACTACTCAATTTCACCAGCTAAACCAGCACTAACCACCATCCAAAACACAACCTACGCTGGTCTTTTACTATAAAAAGTATAGTAATAAAAATACTGTTTTTTATTCTTTAGCAGGTCTGTCAGTCACAGTTCAGATGATGATTTTACTTCCCCGAATATTAACTCCGTGCTTTACCAAATTCAATATAAACACATTCCTATAATAGATCAAGCTGGACTCCATTATACTCACGATTGCATCTTATTATTACATTACTTTATTACAGCTGATCTTATCATTCAATAATAAATCTAAATGTTAAATTTGGGTCATTTTTGGAATTTGCTTAAGCCTAAAATGCAGCACGCCTGTATCTTTCAGCCAGCAGAGGGCGAAACAATAACAGAAT
This sequence comes from Ancistrus triradiatus, assembly GCA_025084515.1. NCBI lineage: Eukaryota > Metazoa > Chordata > Actinopteri > Siluriformes > Loricariidae > Ancistrus > Ancistrus triradiatus. The sequence continues at coordinate 30,721 of JAJAGP010001971.1, forward strand.
TGCATCCAGTATAAACATGATATCACTGCACCCCGGTTCTAAACAACACAGCATTCAGACAGGATTCTATCATAACTCTGCATTTTGAGACTTTATTAATAGTTAATTACTTTTTAAAAAACTTTATTTATGATATGTTATTGAAAATCCTCACTCAGTTCTAAACTAGTGTTACTGTAAAGTGATTTAGAAATTAACATAAATATGTATATAACTAGATACACTAGTTGATCACCGAGCTTGGACAAATTTTCCCTTGCCTATCCCCAGAGAACACAGCACACCGAAATAAGCGTGAGCACCAGTCCATCACAGACCTGGAAGGGGTCACTGTTTCAGCGCAGGGTGATGATCCTCCTCACTATCAGCCAAACGTGTCTGAATGTCCCCAACCCAGCCTTAAGGAAATGCCTGTACTCGAACTCAACAAAAATAATAAAACAAACAAACAAATGAAAATAATAAATAATATGCTTTATTATTATTATTATTATTATTATTATTATTATTTATATTATTACTATTATTATTATTATTATTATTATTATTACTATTATTATTTCTATTATTACTATTATTATTATTATTATTATTATTATTATTATTATTATTATTATTATCTGCAGTAGCTCTGAGACTCCACAGGTGGGCTCAAATCTGTATAACCTGTAAAACAGAACACACCCCATTACAGAACACACACACACACACACACACACACACACACACACGCTCTAAAGGAGGAGGAGGAGGAGGAGGAGGAGGCAGATAGAGCCACAGGTCCCACAGGAGGAGGCAGAGCAGAGGCAAACCGAGCCTCAGATCAGAGTCACCTCCCGCGAGCGCTTCATCTTCTGCCCCGCCGCCATGCCCCCTCCACACGGCATGTGGACCACCTGAACATCCCCACACATGACGGAACTGCTGCAGCCTCGTGGATTTAAGCAGCCGCCACCTGAACCCTGAGCCAGAACCTGCAGCCGCGTGAGATTCTGTCCTGCTGCCTCGCGCTGATGGTCATCATGAGCCGCAAGTCGCGCCGCTGGATATTCCGCATTTTCCTCTGCCTGGGAATAATCTACCTGAAGATCGGGTGAGTGTGTCACACACACACACACACACACACACACACACACACACACACACACACACACACACACACACACACACACACACACACACACACGTAGCCGTAACTCAACTCGTACAGGAACAAATGTAGGTAAATATTCTTGCATTATTTGAATGTCTGAGTTTAAGTTTATGGAAAGTCTTGGATTATTGGAAAGTCAGATGTTATTTTGTAGAGTTTGTTATTGTAATAATAATAATAATAATAATAATAATAATAATAATAATAATAATAAAGACTAATCATAGTTAATCAAGTCGGAAAAACTTAGGACAAACTATTATCAGTAGGTTTGTTAACGTGTTAAAATAAGGTTTGCAGATTCTCTGACTTTATACTTTTGAGCTTCATACTTTTACACCAGCCATCCACTAAAGTTAATCAACAATAAGTAATCGATTAACAGCGAGCTGGAATTTAGGCAACTGACACAATAAAATATCGATTAGAAATGAAGACGTTCTGAGGCTTTTGTTTGTATCTTAAAATCTGGGTTTTAGACGATTTAAAAACTAAATCTGAGCTGCAGCCTCCTAAGAAATGATGGACAATAACCCAAAGCACAGAACACGCACTAATAATATGTTACAAACTTTATAAACCTTTATGAATGATTTGTTGAAAAGGCTTCGGTATCCTGCTGATTTACTCCGTTTCAGCCACAACAGTCAGTAATAAAGACACAGAGACATAAAAGCAAGATAAAAGCAGATATTTCTCTGATACATAAGTAAACGAAAACGAAAACAAGTTTAATTAATCAGTTAAAATTAATGCAGACATTTTAGAAAGTGTTATAGTTTAAACTCTCCCTCACACACTGACTCAAACTGTTTATGTATTTTTGGTTCTTATTATTATTTCGTTGCTTCTTTTACTGTGGTACAAAGATCCTAAATAAACCCAAAAACTTCCTCTCACACTGCATCTGGAACGATTTAATGCGAATGAAGAATTTCTACTTAAAGTGTTGGATGCGAGAAATAATAAATAACTGGTGAGTTATTTATTAAAAACGCCAGTTTTTGCAGTTTAGGTGTGGTACTTAGTTCATTCCTGCTTTATGTAAAATGCACATTTGGCCTTAAAAAACAATCAATAAAATAAATAAATCAGTGCCTTTTAAAGAAAGTAAAGGTCTAAAATGAAAGGAAGCGGCTCTGCTGCCTTATGTTTCCCTGCTTTATAAATCATTTTAAACAGAAAACAGAACAGAAATGATTTTAAATGTGTTTCATTTGAGGTTTTTGTTATTATGAGTGGCTAGATAAATACATGGTTCCTGATATTTAATTCAGTTATTATAGAAATTATGCTGATATATTTTGTGTAAAGATACGTATTCTGTGTTTACCCAACATTATTTTTACATAATCTCTTAATTTTTTTATCCTAGGGGCTTCTCATCAGTAATAGCTCTAGGAGCCAGCATCATCTGCAACAAGATCCCAGGACTCGCACCCCGACAGAGGATCATCTGCCAGAGTCGCCCCGACGCCATCATTGTTATCGGCGAGGGGGCACAAATGGGCATCAACGAGTGCCAGTTTCAGTTCAGGAACGGCAGGTGGAACTGCTCCGCCCTCGGAGAGAGGACCGTGTTTGGACGAGAGCTGAAAGTGGGTACGTTGGAACTGCGCCTGCCTCTGGCACTGCGTTTGCTTTCTGAATTTAGTAGAAGTCATAATAATCATTCAGATTCTGGTTCCAGTCCGGTGCTTGCTGATGAATGAGTAAGAAAATGTGACCATCGTGTCACCTCATAGATGCCTGCTCATGAGTTTGTTACAAGTGCTTGTTACTGCTACGGGGGCACCCTCGGTCTGCATCACGTGACCGCAGATTTACGAGCATCACCAGCAGTGCCAGGGAGCTGCACAACATCTGGAGTTTCTAAGCAAGGGTGCCCTAGGAACAGAACTCAGTAACTGCTAGACCTCACCTTGCCAGAGATTGGATACTAACCTGAGTAGGTTAGTGCACGTTTACAGTGTTGGTCTTTCCCAGCTCGTAACCCGCCTCTGGTGAGGTCAGGTCTGTCCAGGGGTGCTCTGTCAGATGTCAGAGCCAACAGCTGGAAACAGCAGTTGCTGAGGACCTGTTTGAATCCTTGTACTAAGAAGTTCATGAGGTGTTTGCAAGGTCTTACAAAGATCCGCTTTGGCCTGTGCCAAATGAATACTAGCATAGGCTCTGGATCGCAGGCCAGCTCGGGGCGAGCAGGGTCAAAATAGGGACAAATAATTGCTTGTGAATGATTGTGGGTCAGTGGTGAAGGCTTTGCACTACAAATCAGAAGGATGTGAGTCCACATCTCAGCTCATACCAACCTGCCACTGTTGGGCCCTTGAGCAAGTAGTGCTGTGGTCATGACTGCTGGAGCCGAGTCCGAGTCAAGACCGGTACCGAGATCAGATTAGGATTTTTTTTCCATCATACAAGAATAATTGTAATTGTTTCTTATTCAGTGAAGTCCTGCAGAGACATATAGCGAGCATGCAAATGTCAGACTGTTCAAAATAAATCATGTTCATTGATTGGCCCGATTATTATCACCCCATATAAGGGCTATTACTAAATGTTTAAAACTTTAATATCAGCTCCAGTGGCCTAGGTTCCAAATCTGATCCTGAATAGCTTTCCTATGGGCACTGAGTCTGAGTATGGGTACCGTCTTCCAAAAACCTTCCTTTAGGGGGATTGGCTGCTTTACATTGACACTCTTTATAATTAAATGATTGTGTCCGGTGTTTACGGACCTAAAATTAACCGACCAGGGCATGTGTCCAATAAAAAAGAATAAATACCTTGTATATCCAGTTATTATTATTATTATATATCCATGCTACAGAGACGCTACTAAACAGTTCATTAGTCGCTGTTAGGACATGAACTCGGCGCTTTATTGATGCAGATTCTATTACTAAGCTGCTCTGGTAATAACACGCTGCAACAACTAGCTATTAATTCTACACAGCATGCATTTATTAACAACATCTTCACAAAATGGAAAAACATAAATATGAATCTGCAGCAAACCTCTTACTGGGTGAAGCTGAAAAAAAGTTCCTTAAGCTAAAGTAACTGTCCACATAAGTACCCGAATGGAAGCACGGTCTCGTTATGCAGGACCGGACGGGATAGTTTTGGTAAATGGAGAGGCAAAAATTCTGCGAACTTAAATACGACATATTTAATCCACCAAAGAGCCGGGTTTGAGTCCCTGAGCCTTCTAGTTTGGTGGTTTGCTGGTTTCAAATCCCAGGTGGGACTTACAGGTGGGGTTTACGGATCCTGATGTGGTCCAGCACCCTGTCCAGGGAGTACCTCTGCCTGGGTGTAGGCTCCATACACTCCTCCGTAACCTTTGCCAGGGTACAACGTGCAGCTCCTGTGGCTCGGAGGTAACAGCTGGCTGCTGGAGGCTTCCTGAGGACTGGGGTTTGAACCCTGGGTTGGGCCTGCAATCTGAAGGTTAGGTTCCAAATTTGTGGACCTCAAGTTGGACTGGAGGCTTTTCCAGCCTGTGACTAGTAAGTTCGGGACCAGGATAGGTGGGAATAAATGGGATGCTTTGTTTTTTGCAATAACATCGTTCTAACTCTTCGTCCTTGGACCAAGGATTCCCAAACCTTCACATAAGACTGTGTGTAATCTTGTTTACAGATGTTTTTACTCTTAAATGTCCATTTTAAGGAACAATCTACCTGTAACTCAACCCTGAACCTTCAGCTCAGCAGTCCAGTACCTTAAATGCCACTTTACTTGCTCACACATAGCTCTCAAACACGTAACCCTAATCCTGCATCCAAATGAATCAGCATTAGAATCATCTTTTTAAAAATAGTTCTTTAATAGTTCTTTTTGATTTCATAAAGAGAAACATCTCTGTACTATCAGCTTAATATTTGTCGTCACCTCCTCAAGTTGCCTCTGTTGTGCTCTTGAGACGAGCCCTTCACCCTTACTGCTTATGGGTGGTTTCCCTAAAAGCATAGAACTACTAAGAACATGGTAGGATCATTAATTAGCTTGCGAGTGCCTCCCAAAATTTTTGCAATTAATAAGGCGTTCAATCACAGCGCAGAGTCTTTAATTTTGTACTTTCTGAATGGGATTGGGCCAAAATTAAATTTCACTTTTCACTTTATTACTCAAATAAAATGTAATCAGCAGTTAGAAACGTAGACATGATTGAGACGAGCTGCTGAATCAAAGCAAGCATCAGAACGCAGTTAGGCGTGTAGGCAAACCGAGTTCAAGCCGAACATCAGAACGGGCAAGAAAGGTGATTGGAGAGGCTTTGAATGATCTCTCCTTGACTTGTATGTTGATCCCAGACTGGTTCGTGCTGACAGAAAGATAACAGTAACTCAAATAACCACTCATTACAACCAAGGTCGTCCTCCTGTCAGCTAAGAACAGGCAACCGAGGCTCCAATTCACAAAATCAGATGATTGAGGATTAGAAAATGTCGCCCAGTCCGACGAGTCTCGATTTCTGCTGCAACAGAATTTGTATGCTGCCATCCTGCCTCATGGGGGTATCTTCTTGGCACGTTTTGGGCCTCTGAATACCCACTGACCATGGTTTAAACCCCACTGCCTACCTGAGTATTGTTGCTGACCGTGTGCACCCCTTTATACACACTGTACCATTTTCTGATGGCTACTTCCAACAGGATAACGCTCCACGTCCCAAAACTCAAATCAACTCAATCTGACAATGAGTGGTGCCCCCGCGTTACTCCTCACAGGCCTGTTACAAAACAAAAGAAGCACGTGTGGAACACGGAACATGCCTTGACTGAGCGTCTGCACGGGGGATTTGTAACACGCTGCACGTTTTGACTTTAACACAAGCAGTGAGGCAGCATCCTGTCTCCCTTTGAATAGGTGTTAATGAATTTAATCCCACGCCGCGGGATTCACGCACGCCGTGTTGTATCAGGACCTTTCAGTCCTACGTGAGCATTAAACATTAAATCAACACGTGTGCTTTCGGCGCTCGGATTGAGTCAGCTCGAGCACGTAAACGTTCGACCGGACCGGTTTGAGCTCAGACGTCCCGTCCTGCATGCCTGAGATGTCTGGCAGATGAGATCTGTGTGTGTTTGGTACCCTAAGGTCATGCAGGTAGTCAGAGCTAACAGGTGAGTTCTTGTTGGTTTTGTGAAGGAATATTAACGCGCAGCCGCAGTCGCAGCCGCAGTCACTGCAGGAGCCCGGCTGATGTGAATGGAGTTTATAGCCAGGGCTGCAGCGAGGCACGGCGTCTGTTTGCCTTAGTTCCATGCTATTGCACATGGATAGATTTCTGTATGCAGAGGTTTCTCTTATTTACAGTGATTAAAGCCTTTGGTTGTGGAGGAGCGAGAAAATCCACCTCGCTCAAAAACAGCAATTAAAGCTGCCACTGTGTAAATAAACCTCTGTTCTCTGGTTCTTTAGCGTGAGACTGAGTTTATTGTGGCAGGTCTGCATTTCTGGTAGGATGGAGGGTCTGTTCGGGAAGACCGGCATCATCGGCACCCTTACAGACCGACGCGAAAGAGTCGACGCCTTTCCAGGTCATCTCAGGACTTCGTATTCTTCTTGCCGTTTAGAAAATCGGCTAAAACATCCAATTAGAGCAGGTATCCGTAAATACATGGGTGGTGGCGCAGTGGTTGGTGTGAGAATGTGAACTGGCACCAGGGTTGGTTCCTCCCTGTACCCTGTGATGCCTTGACCCCCACATGTGTTCTTGCAAATAAGATCTGAGGCGTGGGTTGTAGAGGTGTCCTGCGTCTGCTCTGGTCAAAACAGACTTCAGTGAAGCGTGGAAGACGAAGCACGAACCCGAATCGGTCTGCAAAAACACCTTTAAATAGAAAACAGACTGAATTCGGTATTGTTATTGCTCTAGGATTGTGCGTCCTGCAAATATCGCACCCAGAGCACAAGGTAAAAAAGAGACCAAGCCAGAGAACTTCAGGAAGGAGACAATGCTTGGAAGGGAACACCAAAAACTTCAAAGCATGGTGAAGGAGCATCACGGTTTGGAGCTGGCTCAATAAGAGCCATGTTTAATGTTTCTAATCGAAATAATCCTGGCCATGCATGAAATCCAAGAAATGTTCCGAGCAGCAGCCGAGTAGCTGCAAAAAGAGATTCTAAAGGTTTAAAGCAAAATACTTTGTGTGTTTATACGTTTAGGCAGAATGTGTTTGCCTGTTGTTGTAAGCAATCTCTGCAGGAACGTGTGGATTATAACAAACAAAAGCCCTGCACTGTGGCACAAGTTCTATCTCTGTAAACCGCCCCTCATTTCCGTGCGATAAAGCGTCTGTCAGCAGCTCGAGCTTTTCATGATTTACAGCTCGATCTGCTTTGCATGTTAGCTTTTACTTTCCATCAGTTAGCCGATATCTAAACGCCGATTATGCAAACACTCCGGCGTCTGTAAATCATTTAAAGGAAGATGAGTAATAACCTCGGGATCTAGACGTTTACTCGCTGTATCTCTCTCTCTCCTCACTGTAGCTGATAACGCCGTCATGCTATAAATGGATCAATGAGTTTCATCTCAGGTACAGCTCGGGTTCTTCCTTCTAACGTAGCAGCGCGGTTGTGAGATATCTTTTTAGGAGACTTTCCGCCACATTTTGGAACATGACTGCTGGAGATAAGCTTCCGTTCATCACTCAGTGAGAACAGGCACTTCATTTCCTTCTCCACTTTAGTTTATAGTTGGATAAATAGTGCAGCCTCGAAAAATACACATTCATATTTTGAAGAAACAGCTACAGCATCACAGATCCTCCACCAAACTTAACAGTGGACATGAAGGTCTTTTCCAGAGCTGATGGACCAGGACGTAGCATAAAGTTTTTAATCGGAGCCTGTTATAATTTAAAATCAGTCTGACCAATCAGAGCTCGGTCGCCGGAAGGAAAGGGAAATTAAAGAAAGCAAAAGCAGACAGGGAGTTGTCAGAGAGTCTAGAGAAAAATGGAGTGCACTTGGCGTGAAGGTAACACCACGATAAAAATTTCCAGATCCTAAATCATACTCATCAGTGGTTAGATGGTTCGATGAAAGACAAGCCTTCTTTCTGAGGTCTAGAGATGTGGTGGATGCTTGAGGAACTTTTAATCCCTGGTCCTCCTCCTCTTGATGTTTCGCCCTCATCAGCTTACGGCTCACAATGTTAAACTTCTTAACCATCCTAAAAGTAGATTGTCTAGCCGATTCAGCGTTGGCATTCTCCTCTTTCAGGCAGCAAAGAGGCCGCGTTCACGTACGCCATCATCGCGGCCGGAGTGGCCCATGCCGTCACGGCTGCCTGCACACAGGGCAACCTCAGCGAGTGCAGCTGCGACAAGGACAAGCAGGGCTTTCATGGCCGGGCCGACGGATGGAAATGGGGCGGCTGCTCGGCCGACATCAGCTACGGCCTCGGCTTCTCCAAGATCTTCATGGACGCCCGTGAGATCAAACAGAGCGCCAGGACTCTCATGAACCTCCACAACAACGAGGTGGGACGGAAGGTATGTAGCTTTAAACTTTGCATTACTTACGAGGTCATCTTCAGGCGTTTTACCGCGCCCAGTTCCAGAATCATTGGCGCTCTTAACTGGGATGTCCTGATCCTGTACTGGTTTTGTGGATCGAGCCATGCCCACGTGGTAGCTTTATTTACCATCTTGGTACTTCTTGGAGTTCATAATGCCATTAAGGTTGTCGGATCCTTCACTATACTTAACTCTGAGGATTAGACTCTTTCTAGTAGAGCCACTTTTCTTTGTACTCCAAACCCAAATTGGTCGTTTGCTGCCAAAAAATCTTAATTTCTGTCTCACCTGACCACATAACCCGGTTCCAGTCAAAGTTCCAGTAGCATCGAGAGAATTCCACGCGCTTACGTTTGTGGTTAGATGAAAGAACGGCCTTAATCCCGTCACGAATACTGCAGTGTTTTTTAACCTAATCTCTATCATCTAAGCATTCCAAGAACTGCAGAATGTGGTTAGCGTTAGCTTCTGTTCATTCCAAGTGGATGTGCTCACATCTGCATTATCCAGCAGGAAGAACAGGTAGCTCTGCAGCATGTGGAGCGTGGTTAGGGGTTCGGGTCTCGTGCAGAGGTTTGTGGACCTCCGGAGCAGTATGCTTCAAATTATTTGCAGAAATGCAGCATATTTTAAATTGATTTCCGGCACATTGATTTTGTTTTCACTTAAAAATTCAGCAAATATTATACCCTGACTGGGAGGACAAATGAAAATTTATTGTAACTTACTGTCACATAATGTATAGAAAAACCATAACAAAAACAATACATTTTTATAATAGTTTCTATCACAATTACAAAACTGAAACAATATTTAAAAAATATAATAAACTTATATAATTTTACAGTTAATTTCACTTTTATAATTTTTAAATGTATTTTAGACATTTTCAATATTATAAAAAAATTAAAAAGAAATCATTTAAATATAAATTCATGTCATTTTTCAGTCAATTAATTTTTTTTTTTATATATATATATATAATAAAGCTATGTAATTTTACAGTTACAGTAATTTCTCATTTGTAAGTGTTTTGTAATGTATTTTAAACATTTTCACAATTATAAAAAAATTAAAAAGAAATCATTTAAATGCATGTAATTTTACAGTCAATTAAGTTTTTATAATGTTTTTAATCTGACATTTTTGCCATTTTAATAATTATAAATTTCAGAGTATGTAATATCACAGGAAATGTTGTAGATACCATGCATTCTTACAACTTTACAATCATATTATTTTGAAAATAAAGAAAACAATTTATTGACATTATTTTATCCAAATATCAACTTTTAAAAAGTTTTTTAATGGCATTTTACATAGAAAAAACGTAACAAAACAATATTTACATTTTTATAATAATTTGTAATCTGTTATTTTAGCAGTTTTCACAATTATAAAATTGAAACAATATTTTTAAAATATAATAAACGTATGTAATTTTAGTGTAAAGTTAATTTTCCTTTTATAATTGCTTTTAATGTAATTGCACAAAATATAAAAATTAAAAAATAAATTTTTTAAATATAAATGCATGTCATTTTACAGTCAACCAAATTTAATATTGTTTTCTAATCTGTCATTTTAGCAATTTTCACAAATACAAATTGAAACAATATTTAAAAAATATAATAAATGTATGTAATTTTAGAGTAATTCTTTTTTATATCATTTTAGACATAAAGTTAAAAATAAATATTTAAAATTTAAATGCATGTAATTTTATATCCAACAAAAATTGTTTTTAAAAATGTTTTACAATTATAAATTTCAAACTATGTAATCTCCTAGGAAATGTTTTATACACCTTTAATTCCTACAGTTTTAGAACCATCTTGTTTTGAAAATAAATACAACAAATCCTATCCGTTACTTTATCCAAATACCATCTTTAAAAAATTGGTCTTTTTATGTTTTCTAGTTTGTTGGTACTACGGTAGCAAAATGGCTTAAAAATGATATTTGAAAACAGAAGAGATTTCTTAGTTTATATTTTATACATACATAACTATATAAACCTCCTCTCTTAAAACTGTATTGTACTAAATAATCACATTATGGAACCCACATTATAATTTTACAGTGGTAAACAACAAAAAAGCAACACTCACCTTATTAGGCATTTTATTCCTGTTGCACTACAATAGATGGAGCATCGCGCCTACTTTCCCTTTCCTGTTCGATATTTGTGGCGTTCATGTGCAATCACACCCATGTAACCACAAATCCATCCATTAGATAAAGCAGTTTCACCTTTGAACGGATTAATTACACAGATTTAGAGATTAGGTTACAATTACCTAAGAATAACTCTTACATCGTACAAGATGATGCGCTTCACATAAAGGTTAAGAGCGCCCTGGTGGCCCAGCGGCACTTTAGAGAGTGTGAGTGCCAGCGGTGCCTTTCAGTGATATATATATATGTACAGCGGTACCTCAGAGCCATTCATTCGTTCCAGAAGGCTCGTCGAGAACCGAAAATGATGAGTACTGAGCAAATGTTTCTCATAAGCAATAATGTAAACTGAAGGAATGGGCTCCAGACCCCCAGAAAATCCCCCTGTATGAGGCATTATCAGCATTAATGGAGCTGTACTGTACAGGAGCTCCTGATGTACGATGGGGATATGTTCAACAAATCCATCATAAGATAAATGGATCATGAACCGATGAGTTTAATATTGTCTGTGCTGTATCATAGAGGAGCCGATTCCACATCAACACTTACATTATCTTACAGCTACCCCAAATCATTACCACAAAGCTTATTCATAATAAAGTGAAAAGTAAAAGCAAAACACTTACTCTACTGGTGAACTATGCAGCCTGTGTTCTGGAGGATTCAGTTCCCGATTTCCTTTCGGTTTTCTCTTATAAATAACCTTTTTAGGACCCAATGAGATTGTTTGCACTACGAATACAGTACTGTAGATGTAAAAATAAAGACAAACACGAGAAACCCAGCACAGATCTGCACTGAGGAAGAGCGATTGTGAATCTGAATCACTGAATCACTGTGTACTGAATCATGAATCGAGGTTAGACTGAAACGAGTCACACGGCTCAACTCATACAAGATATTTTTCCAGTTAAAATGGCTCAAGAATTTAGTGAATAACGTATTGAAAGTGAAAAACAAAAAACAATTATCGTTGCGAACACGGCTTTTCCTCACTACATTTCCCAGCGCTCATCACTCCTGCCACGTCACTCCCTACGTCTCGCTTGCTTGGGAAGATTCGAAATTCAAGATTCAGAGTTCGGTTTCTGCTGAATGTGTATTTATATCACAAATTCCCATCATAAATATATACCAGGTGCAACGCCGGGCATATTAAATACCCATTTTGCCATTCCTACGTTTTATGTTTTATTTGTGCCCTGCATGCTCTTTATCCACGACCCTGACCAGTTTTTGTCTAAAGCTCCTTAAGTCTGAGTTAAAACTGAAATCTGCAAAACTTAATTGGAATTATTATCATATGGGTTATTTTTTGTCTTTTTGATGACTGCAGTAACGTTGTAGTCGACACAAAGCACGACTTTGTGCTACACGTTTTCTAATGATGCCTTACTCTTATCAAATTTGGTCCTATTAACAAAACGATCATTTATCTACCTGCACTTGACCAAACAATGACCCCCCGACCAGAATCGGATACTCTAAACGGATCAAAAGAAAAGCCACGGGCTAAGAGGGAGTCAATGCACTTGGCATCCCGGGACCTGGCCGTCAACAGCCTGGCACAGGGGCCAAGCCTGAGCTGGCAGCTCGATAATGGGAGGCTTTTAGGACTAAGAGCAGTTTAAGTGGCAGAGTTTGATTACAAAACCAGATCAGAGGATCCACAAAAAAGCGTTCGCTTCCCCCATGTTCTGCTCAGTTTACAAGGCAGTGACTCATACCAGGATCCCCTATAGGTCTCACGTCTTCATCGAACGGGCAAAAAAGGGTGACATGTTTCATCTTTAGTGCCCTGCTTTTGTTAGTCAGACCTTTCACTTGCTCCGAACACCTTTATGGCTTTTTCACTTTCACCTGCATCTCGTTCTCGTTCTCCCTCGGCTCCGGTGCGGTGGGGGTCTTTGATCTGGAGGCTGAATTGTCTCCATAAAAGCTTTCTGTCATGCCTCTGTGTGAGCAGGCGTGCGAATCGGGATCCTGGCTTAATGAGGAGGAAAAGCAGTCCATCTTGCTCCTCCTGGCGACTAGATGTTGCATTCATGGCTCGTACCCGGTCTCCTCGGTCGACAGTTGGCTGGTTTTATCCGTCTTGGCCGATGGAACTCTTATCTGAACGGATGAATCTAAATTGCCTTTTAGTGGGCCGAGTACGATTCCAGGTTCATTCTATCTGTAGGGTTTGTCTCGCTTCTGCTAAAAGGGGCCTCTGTTGGGACGTTTCCTCTCCCAGGCTTAATGTATGCTGGCTGATGTAATGACTTTTGGGTCCCATCTTGGCCCGGATCTGCCATTACACTGGCGATAACAAAAGCCTGGTTTAACTTGGCCACTGGATTTAATGGGTAAGCGGCTCTGAAAAGGGCACGTCGATCGCCGGTGTGGGAGGTGGACATTTTAAGTGCATAATCTGAGAATCCTTTGGCGCTGCCCTTGATTTGATTGAGCGACCCCTTGTTGCTTCGAGGTCAAACGTCTCACATTAAAGTTTCATCTGAAGGTCTCTTTCAGTCAGGGCTTTCAGGTGAGGTCCAAAACCACACATGCATAACCTGACACCTGATATCTGCCCGTGCGTATTCTCTACACACCGTTACTGTAGCGTTGTCAAACTACGCTCATTCATCATGGTGCAGCTCTTCTGGGGGCGCCTTCGCTCCGAGACACCTGGTTCACCTTGACGTAGTGTCACGTTTCAGATTTTCAAGAAAGTCTGCTCGGGTTTGCCGTAAACAAGGACGTTCCGTGCCACCGACAGTCATTACATGACTATAATGTGGAGCAAGCCACAACATTATAAGTCATCCATGGATTAGGAAGGTCTGGTCCTAACAAGGTTTCCTCCTTATGACCTTTAGGGATTTTCCTTTCCACTGTGGCCCAGGCTTGCTCAGTTTGGGATTGGCCCTAGATATTAGAAGATAACCTAAAATTGAAACGCTTCTTTGAGACAATACTCCACTGTAAAAATAAATCTGACCTGACTTGACTTGGTTAGGATTAGTGGGGATGATCCTGGTTCCAGCAGACTCAGGTAAAAGTGGCACTATTCACAGCTCACAGCTTTTCTTCCTCATATTTCACAGGTTTGCTTCTTTCATGGCAAAAAAACACAATCAAAACTTTTCAGTTCCGATCTACACTTTCACACGTGCCGCTGAAATCAGAAACGTATTCGATACGAGGTACAGCAGAATCTCCGGCTCTTTCCAAAACCTCGCAGGACGTCCCAGAGCCCGTCGCCGTGGGGTCTCCTTGGGGTAGCTCGATGTAGTCGGGCATGAGAACGTACAACGCCTTTTTAGCGATTTGTTCTGCCTCAAATTAGTCCTGCTTCACAAATCTTGAAGAAAAGAAAACAACTCGCATAGATAGAAGTACTAAAGCTATTGAATTCTGTGTGTGTAAAGCCATCCATGTCACGGTCCCACCGATTTTGGCTCGCACCCACGCTATTCTCCATAGAAAACCAACAAATTCTCGCACCCTTTTGCCTCCTTGTCCTCGCCATCAATTATTACGTAATTCTTAGATATAACAACAAATGCCCAAGCAGGTCAGGTTCCTTTTTGAATCTTGGTCCTAACAAGGTTTATTACTTATAACCTTTAGGGATTTTCCTTGCCACTGTCGCCCATGGCTTGCTCGATTTGGGATTGGGCTTAGACGTTAGAAGTTAATAGATTGTACAGCTGCTTTGAGACAAATGAATTTGATTTGTTCCAACTCCAATTAGTCCTGCTTCACAAATCTTGAAGAACAGAAAGCACTCACATAGATAGCTGAAAGCTGATGAATTCTGCGTCTGTAAAGCAGGCCATGTCACGGCCCCGCCGATTTTGGCTCGCACCCAGGCACTTCTCTCCATAGAAAGGCAACAAATTCTCAGCCCCCTTTTGCCTCCTTGTCCTCGCCATTATGAGCCGGCCTTCATTACGCATTAACGTGAACGACTTTAGTTTAGGAATCGCTTCTGTACGCTCCATTGTTTGTTTACCTCTGAAGGCTTCTGTCACTCCAAACACTTCTAGGGACTCAATTTGGGAGGAACCACCCCCCATGGAGCTCCCCTGACAACCATGTTCGTTTTTGCAGCCTTTTTTAGTCTGCACTGGCACCACCAGTAGGAACGCTGAAGTTTTATTTTATGATATTCTTCATAATATTACATTATCTCAAATTCATTAGTCTACATATTAAGGTTTCTTCCTTATAATGTTTAGGGAGATTTCCTTGCCACTGTCGCCCTAGGCCTGCTCAGTTTGGGATTGGGCTGAGATATTAGAAGATAGTAAATAAAGCTGCTTTGAGACGAAGCGAATACATCTGAAAAATCTGACTTTGGTGAAACGACTCGTGCTTATGCCTGGGCCAATCTCCGTACGCCGCCCAGGGTTCCTATGCGCCTAAATTGAAGTAGGAGCTGAAAAGGTGTTCTAAGAACTATGATAGTCTCCAGTTCCTGTGGTGCGAACACACGAGAAAGGAGGCACTTTCTCCAACAGTTCTAAATACTATGAAAAAGTTGCTCCAGTGCAAAGGCGCCGAGAGAGAGAGAGAGAGAGAGAGAGAGAGAGTCAGGTGGTTTGATGCTCGTCTGTGCATGTCCTGTTCAGACGAGGCCACACTGAGAAGAAAATATGAACAACCGATCAGAAAATCTAAGTTGGTCCACAAATGCAGTGTAAAAAATCTTAAAATCACAAACATCCAGCCCTATCTCTCCTACACCCCGTATGGAGGAGGCAAAATTATTTGAAGATCAGCAGTCTGTTTTTCTGGATTCTATATTCTTCGCCATGATGAACGATTAAGGGAATTCAGACTCTGTGTCGCCTCTTATTTATAACCCCAGTAAACAGAAAGTGATGGATGACTGCTTAGCAACAGCAGACACGTCTTAGCTGTTGGAGAACGTTTCGGTTAAATCGTAATCGTCTGCTCTTCTGCTCTTTTCGGACAGGTCCTGGAGCGTAACATGCGCCTGGAGTGCAAGTGCCACGGCGTGTCGGGTTCCTGCACCACCAAAACGTGCTGGACGACTCTGCCCAAGTTCCGGGAGCTGGGCTACATCCTGAAGGAGAAGTACAGCCACGCCGTGCAGGTGGAACCGGTGAAGGCGAGCCGCAACAAGCGTCCCACCTTCCTCAAGATCAAGAAGCCCTTCTCCTACCGCAAGCCCATGGACACGGACCTGGTGTACATCGAGAAGTCCCCGAGCTACTGCGAGCCGGACCCGACGACGGGCAGTGTGGGGACTCAGGGGCGCATCTGCAACAAGACGCTCACGCACCACTCCAACAGCTGCGACCTGATGTGCTGCGGCCGGGGCTACAACACGCACCAGTACTCGCGCGTCTGGCAGTGCAACTGCAAGTTCCTGTGGTGCTGCTACGTCAAGTGCAACACGTGCAGCGAGAGGACAGAGGTCTACACGTGCAAGTGAGAGCGCGCCGCGGACCTTCGGCGTTGCCATTTTTTGCACACCGGGACCCGGGTGGCGCCGGAGGCTCGGCAGGAACGTTCGGACTCGCCGGACTGAACGAGGCCTGTTCACATCAGAGCTCCTGCACGCCGGTGACCTCATCACGCCCACGGCGTCTGAGCGGCACGGGCGAGTCTGGAGCTGTCTGAAAATGCGTCTAAGCTACTTGACTTTTCCCAGCTTCAGTCGATGTCGGACTGCGCAACAAAACGCGTGGATCTCGACAGCGGTTCCTCTAACACGCGGGCAATAATATTAATACGGATTCATTTAAAGAATGATTTTATTTATTTATAGATAGAGATAGACCTTGTTGCATGTCTCACTGTGGAACTACTTACTGAAACACTACTGAAATACTGAAACACTGAAACCCCGGGTGGCGTCTCACCCCCCCGTTTGTAGCAATGGCTCGCCTTCCACCACTAATTTCCTCCTTATTTGCTGCTAGTCTGGAGAATCACGTACGCTGGGATAGTGGAATAACTACTGATCACGAACTGGAATAGTGATAAACCCAGACAATTTACACTGAGTATGATTGGTAAGAGTATATTTTGTGAAAGAGTATTTTGCTATTTTTATAAAAAGAATATGGATGTTTTATTTATACCTGTTTTCCATTTCGTGTCGCCTCTCCGTTCGGTCGTCCCACTGTTCTGGATCACTGTTATACTTGCTGATGGTAGCGTCATTAAAATCAAGCCAACACCTTCCACTGATCTCCTTTATTTCACAATTAGGGCTAGCAATGAGATAACGAGGTAAAAAATTTATTTGAGGAGTAAAGATGATCAGAGGATCTCCAGTTTATCAGCAAATGCGTGATATAATGATTGAAATGTTTAAAAACAATGTTCCTCACAGAAAGACTGGAAGAGCATAATATCATTAAATGATTTGAGGAATCTGGAGGAATTTCCTAAAAAACCTAATCTGAAGAGGGGTGATCTCCACTCCCTCAGATGCATCAAGAACCATCATTCATCAATAGCTGCTAGAACCACATGGACAAGGGATTCCTTTATCAAACCTTTATCAAGCTCTACAATACAGAGTTACATTCACAGATACCACTTAAAACGTTACTGTGCTAAAAAGAAGCCTTATGTTATAACCATGTCCAGAAGGGGCGTCAGCTTCTCTGGGCTCGGAGGCATCTGGGATGGACCATCATACAGTGGGGACGGGGATGGTGCTCAGACCAAACTCTAAATCACTTGGTATCCTTGGTGCCAAAATGTCTTTTAAGTGTTTAAGAGGGAACGGTGACGTTACAGAGTGATAAATTCAGGAATGGATGTTTTAACAAATTAAATGAAGAAAGGAAATATGAAATATATCGGGTTCATACTGTCTGCAATGAAATAAAAGCCAAAGGAAATGTAAGGAACACTGCTGCACTTTGGGGGGTTTGATTTAGGATTGTAGGAGGAAAGTGGAGGGTCTAGATGGAGGTAAGTTGCCATTCAGAACACCGTCTACCTCTCATTGGTCATTAGTGTGTAAAACAATAAACTGCAGACGAATGAAGATCAGGCCACATTATTTGAGCCAGAAATACAAAATCCTGGCCCAAGGATTCAGAAACTTTTCTCTGCAGAAGCAGTCGAACCGTTTGCTGAAAGCCTGTGAGCGCGGGTGATGGACGATGCTGGAACAGGCCGTTGCTACAACAACTCCAGCAGTGAGCTACAAAATGTCAGCCGGTCTCCACCAGCAGCCGGCCAACCCATGAGCGAAATGCTAACCATCCGGACGCACTCTGAATGTTAAACCCCGAAATCGAACCCCACCGTGGCTGGTTTGCGGCGCGCGGCCTGACCTCGCTTCACTCTGCAGGAAGCAGGGCTGAATGGCTGCTGGGTGGAGCCCCTGTTAAAGTTAAACCAGAGAGGCTTAAAGACGTAAGGTTTCTGAAAGCGCGAGGCATTGTGAGGGCTCGTTTGCATCTGTGAGGCTTCAGCGTGAGTCACGGGCTGCCGCCGGATCAGACCGAGGTCGCTCGGGGAAAAAAGTTCCACTGGGGAAATTCAGGAGAGGTATTAAGTTAATGATTCTTAAACACTCCTCCTGACGGTGAAATGCGCTGACTGGACTTCTAAAGAACGAGTGAGTCAGTGTTATCAGGAGTGGATCGTTTAGAAACTTCTGCACGTTGTGTGGATGTGTGGAATGTTTTCATTTTCAGTTTGTTCCCTGTAAGCTGCAAAGCTCACGAATTTAATAATTAAGCAATAATACACTCGAGGTTCATGCTATAACGTGGGACCAGTGGCAATATCTCACATTATAGTACGAACCGGTTCTACCACAGCTCCATTACGACCGGTTATCATTCAATCAAAGGGGTAGAAAGATAAAGAGGACAGAAATAAATGATTTGTTTATCAGCATCGTTGGAGGTAAAATGGTTCCATTCTATGGTTCCCCCGCTGCTAAATCATCAGCAGAGGAACAGAATTTATCAATAACTGTTTATTATACAGAAAGTAAACACAAATATATTATCTGATCAGCTTTAATTCATTAAAAAGAAAGTTTATTTCCACTCAGTAAATAAAATGGGTCTGATTTATAAGGCAGGCTGTTACTCAGATCCACTCCATCATAAGCCAATCAGAGTGAGATCCCGGAGTTAGAACCAAAGTACAGGATCAACGTTATCATTTCAATTCCCCAATTAGAGATTCTAAATGATCTAATTATCTAAATTAGTTAGATGAAGCTAAAGAAAGAAAGAAAGAAAAATAGAAAGAAACAAATAAAAGTATACGGGAAGAAAGAAAGCAAAAGAGTTAGAAAGAAAGAAAGAAAGAAAGGCTAAAGAGAATACTGAGAAATAAAGAAGTCCATACCTCTCTGACTTCAGCTAATGTTTTTAGCTGAAGCTCTTAATGAGAATGTTCTGAGTCAGAAATGTTAAGGTCGGGGTTCTAGATCATCACCAGCTCGGTCGGGTTAATCAGAGCCTGGCTTAACAGATCCATGAATGAAGCTCCGATCAGCCGTGGATGGTGTTTAATGAGAGACGCCGAGTTTAACACCAGCAAACGGGCCTTTCCAGCTTAAATCCAGATCCTGGTTTGTAAGGGTGATGAACCTCGGTTCATTAATAGCTCCGTCCCCTCAGGTCCTGTCCTAGGTCTTTATTGTCTGTGTTTTTCTGCTTTGCCAGGGGCCTTTCTGCTCTGCAGGTCAGTCAAGTCCTGAGGAGGTCAGGTGATGCCCACCACTGCAGAAACCCGGGGTTCGAGTCCCGGCAGTGCTTTCCAGTGTGCTTCAGGGACAGGAGCCCATAGGTGCTAAAGTGTTAAAAACATTTGGGCTCCTTAAAAGACGTTCCACTGGTGTTTTTTTGTAAGTCTCAGAACTACAGCATGTTTGTTTGTTGTACTGGGAGTCTGGGTTCGAGTCCTAGATCGAGCTGTGCCTTTCAGCAGGGTTCGGCATCATGGGGTCGGGGGATCATCCTGGGACAGGCACCAGAGAGCTCACCACCCTAATCAGGGATAGCAAGGACAGAACGGGAAAATTAGAACTGTTTTCTGTGCTCGTTTTGCTGCTGCATGAATTCCATTTGTTTCTCAGAAAACGTACCGTCGCTGAGTTTTTTTCTGAGGCAGAATTCCCATTTTATTTGGACAGGTTTAGTTTGTTTTGTTAACGCTAAAAACCCTGTACTGTATCCTTTTTTTAAAACCGACAGAATAATGTGCTCTTTGAGAAAGCCTGATGTTGGACGAGCCTAAATACGTAGCCTTGTCCTCCGAAAAGCTGCTGTTTTGGTTGCCGTGTTTGACGAGCATGTGCTGGAGATCTTTAGCGTGGTAAAGAGCTCAGCGAGATAGCAATTATAATCTTAGTAGCGTTTTCCTATAAACAGTGACGCACCGGTGCCAGTGTAGACAGCGCTCGGTGTTTATGAGGCTCTGAGGAGGGACTTTTGCTTAGACCTTGTTTACACTTTTTCATGTCGAAAAGTTTTGCTTTTAATCACTTAAAAGTTTTTGGATCACCCTGTACTATGATTGGAAAACACCGAGGCTGAGCATCTGAACCGAAGCCAAGACGGCTAAGCTAAATCAGTCTCACCAAGAGATTGGAGCCTGGTTCCTCCTAAGGTTCCTACTTATGCATCTCAGCCAGGTTCTCCTTGCCTCTGTCGCTCCTTTACTGCATCTGCGGTCTCTTTGTAAGCTTTCTGCAGGACGTTTTTGTTAGAAACACGTCGATATATTCGATTCAATTGGCTCATGCTTTTATTCTACTCACAATAATTTGCCAAAAGTTTGTAGACAGACTAAAATAGCATCCAAAAAACATGGGTAGTAGCTTGGACTGGTTCTGATTCGATAGTCACTATTCAGAGAAGCTTTTCCGCTGTTGAAACAGAACTGTGAGCACACCTGTCCAGTGTACTTGTGCCTCCTCAATAGACTCCAGACCCTCCCTAATGACCCTGACTGGGGTAAGCTGGGGTAAAACAGGATGATTTTCTTTGCTTTTTGAATTAAAGGTCTCTCCTCTGTGCAGGTTTGGCAGAAATTTCTATCCCCGTTTGAACCCTGAGTCCCCAGAGTTGGGCACCTATTTCTTCAACTGCAAGTGCAACCCTTTCCTGGCTTTAGGGTACATGTTCGTATACGCCCTGCGAATCCCAAAGTAGGGTCCGGACCCTGGCACCCCTGACCAGGGCTGGCAAACGTTTGGGTAGTAACTTCGATTCACTTTGGTGGTTTTATTTATGAAGCTGATGAAACCAGAAACGTAAGTACGTTACATTGAAAAAGTCGAGCGTCAGCGTCAGCAACGTGCCACGCCTACTTTGAACCCAGATGGGAATGTTGTGTCTTGAGTACTGATTTGGGACACGCCCTAAAGTGCACCTGAGGTACCTTAAGCTCTTCAGTGCTGGATCGCTGCCACGGCTTCATACATGCTTCGGGTTTGATCCCATACCCGACGTTCCTGGTCGCAGCGCTCTCTTATTTTGTCGGACCTAAACCTTGGCGTTTAATTATGACAGTATCTCATTCCTCATCCCGGACTAATCATGGCGGATAAAGAGGGGAAGCGGCGAATGTTTTTCACCCCGCGCCCATCCATAAATCACCTGACACAGTCAGTCATACTTTTGTATTTTCGGGTCTGGTTGGGACATGCATGAGCGCCCGAGATGGAAAGCGCAGTCTCGTTATGAAACGTTTTCTTACTGACTATTTCGGTTTCGTGGTTGCGTAAGGCCGGCGTCCCGTGATGTCAGTCTCGGATTCCCGTGTTGTGCAGGAAGAGTTCGTGTTTTTTGACACGCAGGCCGTTGCGCCGCTTGTAAACATTCCAAGAAAAGCTGCATAAAAGCCCACAGGGGACATGACTAGACGCTGAGATTAGGCGCGTGAAGATGTGCATTCGAGACACGGGAGCCAGGTTTCTGAGTGAGCTGCGCTAATGAGCCTCTTTGGATGCCGCGCACGGATTCAAACGTGTGCTGTGGGATCCTTAAGCATCCGCCAACTTCATACGATACCTTCCTTGGGCCATGGTGGTCCCTCATGCACCCAAGTTGGCCCCCTACCCCGGAGATCTTCAGCCTAAGTCAAATGTTTGTAGTCCCAGCGCTAAGGGCGCTACGCTGGATTATGCAACGTGCTAAATAGTTGTACCCCTGCCAGCCTGAACACACCATGTTCTTCCATCCATTCCTATTTATCTCACAAACAACCTAAAGGAACACAGACTTATAAACAACTTGGGACATGCCTGATTTCTAATGAACACAACTCTCGGAGCTTGGAATGTGCCACAATTAACCCTTGTTTGTTTCATCGCAGTATGAACCCGAGATAGGCCATGTTTCTTTCTGGTCAGCCTAGTGTCAGTTGTTAATAAACATCCATTCCTGCATTTCAGGCCTGTAACACATTCCAAAAAAAGTGTTTTAGTGTTTCAGGGGTTATTTTGTTCCGTTCTTCCTGCAAACACGTCTTAAGCTGAGCAACAGTACGAGATTGTTGTTGTTGCATTTTTCATTTCGAAATTCTCCCCCCATTCTCTACTGGGTCAGTCCAGTACCCATACCCTCTTCTTCGACAGCCACACCTTTGTAATGTGTGCAGCATGTGGTTTTGCATTGTCTTGTTTTTCCTGATAAAAATGGCGTCATGAAGGCAGGTTATGTTGTTCTAAAATCTCACTGTACTTTCCTTGGATCTGGAAATGACCTTTACCAAGGGCCCTGACCCGACCCCATACCATGACAGAGTCTGGCTTTTGGACTTGTTCCTCATAACAGTCTAACATTTCTTCCAAAAAAAGATCTGTTACACTGATGGGTCTGAGCACAATCCCCGTCCCCACTGTGTGATGGTCCATCCCAGATCCTCCGAGCCCAGAGAAGCCGACGCCCCTTCTGGACATGGTTATAACATAAGGCTTCTTTTTAGCACAGTAACGTTTTAAGTGGTATCTGTGAATGTAACTCTGTATTGTAGAGCTTGATAAAGGCTTGATAAAGGAATCACCTGCCCATGTGGTTCTATCAGCTATTGATGATTGATGGTTCTTGATGCAGTGCCGTCTGAGGGAGCGGAGATCACCCCTCTTCAGTTTAGTCTCTTTAGGAAACTCCTCCAGATTCTAAATCGTTTAATGATATTATGCTCTGTAGAGGGAGGAATATATAAATCCCTTCCTGTCTTTCTTTGAGGAACATTGTTTTAAACATTTCACATTTTCTTATAGGTTTCTTGGTAAACTGAAGATCCTCTGGCCATCTTCACTCCTCAAAGAGATATTTGTTAGTTTGTATTCTCCATACTGTCCCAGCCTTTTCTGATTTGGGCTTGTATGTACGTCAGATTCAGAAACCAACCAAAGAAGAGCATGAAGATAAAATCAAACGACGTACAATGAGTTACAATCGCTCTGTTTGTATCTTTGTTTCTATCAACGCCAGGCTGAACTTTGAAGCTGCGTTCTCAAAAGAAGACAGCGATGTAACACCAAATGATGTCATTTTTGGCTTCATGAGACCAGATCAAACTTCTTTTCATTTAGACCTGTTTTATCATTCGATCAGGGGTGCACAAGCTTTGTGCAGGAGGCTCTACGTCAGCTGCTTTTGATCCAATTTCAGCTTACTGTCACCCTGTCATTCACACTATTGTTGTTCTGCTGATGGTGGACTCATTAACATGAATATTAGCCAACGTGAGAGACCTTTAGTTGCTTGTTACCCTGGATTACTCTGTGACCTCGTGGACTCTCACACCCCTTGCTCTTGGAGTGATCTTTGATTCCTGACCACTCCTGAACTTTTTCCTTCGTCCTTCTTACAGTTCTGCTCCAGTCTTACATATTACAAGTCTTCATCTGATGAAATAATAAAAAAATAATAATAACCCGTGGTAAAACGGCTTAATCAGGTCTGAACATCAGATCCCGAGTCAAACCGTACCTGCAGAGTTTCTCTCCGTCCTGATGAAGTTGCAGCGGCAGTAACTTAAAACTTTAATTAATGCTTTGTGTTTCACATTTAATGACAAATGATGATGTTTACGGTAGCGGAATGAGTCACGCTGTACGTACGAGTTCTCGTAATGAGTTAATGTAATTATCTTAATCTCACACGGAAAATATGGGAGAACGAGAACCTGTAATTAAAGCACCATTTTTCGTGAGGAGGAACAAAAAAAAAAAACCCTATCAAAAATAATTGTTTTTAACACGACCGCAAGCTGCGCAAAACCTCTCTTTAACAAAACAGCACTGGATCTTCTTCCATAAAGCTTAATGACAATCTGAGAATCTCCTCAAGCCCAAATCTCTTCAGACTCCAACATCATGTCTTGTGAAAGCTCGTCTTCGGCTCAGCTTTTTTTTTGTTTAGAGTCACCGTCCTGTTGATAGAGACAACGGTTGTGGCAAAGACTTTTTAAATTAAAACTAAAACAAGGTGTCTGGGTGTGTGGTGGAGAAACACCGATCCTCCATCATACTGAACTCTGGTCTCATACGGGGGCACCCCTGATCTGCTGAACTCTTAGGTCGTACTCGCACTATACCCGGCTGCCTTGTACTGTGCCAGAGAATAAATGTCTTCCTGCAGCCTGACTTCATGGCATTAGTAACCTGTGGACTGTGTGGTAGCCTAGCGGGTAAGGTACTGGACTATGGACTAAATGGTCCAGAGTTCAAATCCCACCTCTGCCAAGTTGCTACTGTTGGGTTCTTGAGCAAGGCCCTTAACCCACAATTGCTTGGATTGTAAGACTGCATCAGTTGTAAGCTCTGGATAAGGGCGTCTGCTAAATGCTGTAAATGTAAATGTAAAAGTAACCCTGAACCTGAACTAATGTGAGAAAAGGGGTTTGTGCAATAGTGCAATGAGTTCCTGATAAAGGAAAATAATAAATAACTAAATAAATGGGAAAGTGTGTGTGTGGGAAACCATACACAAACAAGGGGAAAACAGAGTGCTGAACTTGCGATGCAGGAATTGAACCCTGATCGTTGGCATCAGGGCCAAATGCTTTGTGATTGCGTCACACAGCTGCTAGGGGAACCTTACAGAGATGAGCTAAAGGGCAAACACAAGCACCGCGCGTAGCAGACTCAAACACAAAGGAGTATTTAAGAACGTATATATGCTTAAAACAAAAAATTGAAAACCGGCGTAAGCTCCAGGTACGGACTAAGTGAGGCACATCTGCATGTGCGCAGAGCGACAAGGACCTGAACAGGCAACAACAACAACGCAGCGCCCTCAGGATATCGACAGTGGAGAAACGCTACTTTCCGATCTCTGCGGGGATAAATAAGCCCAATAAAGGATGAGGGTTTGGCGGACCGCAGGATCTGACCCCACACTAAGCCGCTAAGCCCTGACTTCGACCTCCGGTCTCCAAACCGTACATTGGCCCAGCTTCTACAAAAGCCGGGTCTAACCTGCGTTCTGGAGATCGCCAAACCAATTTCATATACCATGCCTGCGCTGCCCTCTAGCGACAGGCCGTGGAACTCTGTGGTTCCTAACAAAATGGTGTTGTAACGTTCATTTCATTAACGTAAACTGTGACGAATAATACTCTCTGTTGTTCAAAGCAGAAACGAGAGCTAAATAAATATTTAGAAAGCAGTATTATTATCTTAAGTTATTATTGTAACAGAGCATTATAACTTGGGTGCTTCTGACTCAACGCTCTTTCGATTTTAGTGTTTCCTTTAGGTTCCCGTAGCCCAGTCCCAAATCGCAAACAAATAACTACAACTCTCCTCAATATCTGCTCTTTGGTGACACCTAGAGGGGGCGCATGCGTTGGAGCCCATTTCTCCTCCTGCATACTCTGCATAACTTACAGCCTGTAAAGTTACTGTTTTAGTAACGTGGATGTAACGAATATCAAAAATACTTAAAAAAGAAAGAATAGAGTCGGTCCCCGGGGTCAGTTTGAGAAAATCCAGGCCGGTCCGAGCTGCGTTATAACGGGAACCTTATTACAGTTACACTTTAACGTTAGACTGACCCGGTGAAACCAAAACTGTATGTACTGTACATACTGCACTGTTTAATTACACAAAGTCATTAAATTATCTCAGTAAATGATCAGCAAGTTCATATTAAATAAATGCAAAGTGTATTTGAAGAAAAAAGTGGCCGTGTCACTGCTGTAATATTGTGTGTTAATGTTATTAAGTGTAACAGCTTTTAAGCAATTGTTTATAAAACTAGTATAAAAGTAATACCTCTAAAACAGTAAAACTTTCAGCAATGCATGACTAAAGTTAGGCTAAATATTTTTGAAATGTAATTGACCAAGACTAGACAAAAATGTTTTTCCTTTTCGTCAATAATTAAATGACTAAAATGTGACTAAAATGCATGTACATTTTCAACAAATTAAAAAGCCAGCTGCCAAAATGAACACCAGAGGCGGGATACGAACCACAGAGGATCGGTTTGGGGAAATTGGTTCCGTCTGATGTCCTGGTGTAGTTTTGAGTTCCTTCCAGGTCACGGGACTTGGGTCTGTTGCCAAAAAGCTCTGTTTTTTTAATCTGAATCTTTTTTAAGTTAAGGTAGAAGGTACAGATCTTACGTTAGTGGTTAGATGATCGTTTCTTCTGGTACACCTTTCAAACGCAGACGTCGAGACCCCAACATCTTCCCCACGCCGATGCTTGGGGGTAGAACAGAACTCGCTCACGTCCTCCTGCAGGCAGGTTTTCTGATCCTCCGTCTGTACAGGGAAACGTGTTATTGTTTGTGGTAATCGTCAGAGATTGTGCGAGTACGGATTAGGTAGATAAAAGGTTGAAGTTCCCAGCTTGTTCTCAGCTGAAGGCTGTAAAAGAGCGAAGGTAAGCTTGATTAAACGCTCCGTGGCATTAGTTCTGACATCATAATGGCATGTTTGTCAAGTTGCTACGACTGGATGCTTAGCTTTGAAGCAGCTGTACGCCTTTGATGCCATCTGACTTAATCACCACGTGTACAGATCAGCCATGTTGTGACAACAGCCCCGGGTCTAGCCGCAGGACAACTGCTCAATTAGACGGCTCAATCTTCGCCTTCGCCTTCCCGTTCCTGCACGCGGCCCGAACTAATCGCGGCGATCAAACGATTAATTCCACAAACGGAGATTTCTGTGATAGGACAAACACCGACTTTATTCGGGTTAATAATCGGGGCCTAAGCGGCCGGGAGGGCAGACCCTGCAGTGCCGAGGACCTGAGCCCCTAATTTCACTTTCATTCCAAGCTCATGAAGTCAGTGAACAGGTACGCGAAACGATACAGCTGGTCCGGGGCTGTGTTTCACTTTAATAACAGTCATTCACCATGTCATCTGTCGCGGATCTTTAGAATAACTTTTTCACTAAAATTACAATGTAGTGCAGATTCTTCAATATGTATTATTGAGTCCTATGATACTGAATCTCACAATAATTATGACTAAATGGGATGTCTGGCTTCCCTTAAACTCTGATCAGTATTTTAGTCAATCCAATGGGGAAATATCTCACTGTACCTTTGCGCTGTTCTTTCATTAAACACAAAGTCTTCCTGACCCAGTCTGTGGAGCAAACGTCAGGTTTACTGAGCGGGTTACTGCGCTCTGATGTGGTCTGTATCAGGGGATGCATAGAGTAGTCGACTAGGACATCCACTAGTTGCAATGGGAAGCTGAGTTCGACTAGTCGGACAAAGAAAAAAGTAGGAAGACTACAGTAAAAACACTGTGCCAATCAAACTTCGGCAGGAAGTAGTTCAGAAAAGACGAGTCCAGTGCAGTGATTCATTTGTAAAACATCAGGTAGGTAAGGGGACACCAAGCCGTCCGACAAAGAACGAAGAAGACTCTCAGTTGTCTTTTTTTTGCCGTTTCCAACCTCGCCGATATATGATATAAATGCTTAGTTGGTGATAAATCTGGCAACCAGGCAGGCCAATCTGGCAGAGACTTTATCCTGCTGAATAATGCCAGTTGGAAGCCCTGGCATGAGAGGCAGCACAGGCCGTCCTGAGCCTATTCCTGAGCTATTAGTGTCCCTCATACCATTACTGTCATATGTGATGGCTCCTCAGATCATCACACCAGCACTACGTTTTTTTCACCTTTTTAGGGGAAAGAGAGCCAGATTTGGCAAACCTTTATTTTTTGACTTAATAAGGGCATCTGCCAAATGATTAAATGACTAAACGTAACTGGTACAGCAGCAGTAATTTTCCCTTTCTTGCATGAACAGCCTTCTCTGAGTCATGCCAGAGGATTATTAATTGGTTCAAGGTCCGGACTTTTCCAGAATGCATACTTTCCTTTTTTTAACAGTCCTGTTTTGTGTGTTTTGTTGCATCATCCAACATGTACTAAGCTTCAGGTGACAGGGGATTTCCTCCACTTGTAGGCCGGTTGCAGATGGGTTTTGAAACGCTTTTGTAGCCTGTTCCAGCTTCACGCGTCTCTGAATTTTGTCTTTATCGGAGCAGACCCTGCCCGAGTCCACCTTCAATCTGTTAGATGAGTCATCAGCTCACATACCTTTTCCAGCTTGGACGTCCGGGTGCACGTCACCTGCCTCTCGCAGTTCACCTCTGTAGGTTCGAGAGACCCTTCAAGGAGCCGTCAGGGTGGCAAAGCGCCGAAACCCAGCAGGAATGCGCGCAGAATCCCCCGGCGCCTTTGTAGTTTGTTTGCGAGCAGGTTAGCATGAACGGCGCTGCATGCGAGCGAGATGAAGATTGATAGCATAATGACTGTGAGCGCATGGTTTAGTAATTGAAACTGGCAGTATCAGCTTAAATTGTTTCACGGATTTCTGCAATGATACATTTAAAACAGGTCCAGACAAGAAGATACAGGAGGAGGAGAAGAAAAAAAAGCCTCTTACATTACAGGCTTTGGGTTCAAAGTTCCTGGAAGACATGACGCCATCGGATCCGTGAAGGACCTCGTTGTCGGCGGGAATATTATACGGCGCAAACATCAGCGTTTGATCACTTTTATGTCATGATACCAAACCAGAGCACCAACAGCAAGGACAGCACAATGATACCATGCTAAGGTTACTGCTTTCAACTCAAAGCTGGGTTTGTAACCAAATAAACATCCATTCAAGTATTTCAGACCTGCAACGCATTCCAAAAAGTTGGGAGGGGGCAATTTAGGGCTAGTAATGTAAAAAAAATATATAATAATAATTGGTCTTTGAGGAGTACAGATGGGCAGAGGATCTCCAGTTTGTCAAGTGTGAGAAAAATCTTTCCTCAAAGAAAGATTGGAACTTCTTGGTCCTTCTGGGTTTTTGGTCTCTACCTTACACAAGACCTTCTGGGTCCTTCAGGGTTCTTGTGGGTCTTTCTGGCCCTTGGGGCTAAGCTCCTATTCTCAAGCTAGACTTTTATCTTGGACCTTTAGGCATCAGTCCTTCCTGGTATGCACTGCATACCTGTTTGCTGTGTCCTTCCCTGCACCAGACCTTCTAGGTTCTTCCAAGTCCTTCTGGTCCCTATTCAGGCCCCATTCTCAAACCAGACCCTTTTCTTGGTCCTTTAGGCACCTGATCTATCCTGCTCAACAAGCCCAGCTCCTTTCCCTCCATCTGCACCTGCTCCCTCCATCCTTCATTGCACCAAAACGTCTGGGTCCTTCCGGGTCATTCTTGGTCATTCTTGGCCTCCGAGGCCCAGTCCTTATTCTTCTCTTGGTCCTTCATTGCACCAGACTGTATGGGCCCTTCTGGAAACTGGAAAGCCCAAAAAACTTTTGCCGAGCATGATTAGCACCTCAACAAAGGGGTTTAAACTCCCTAATTAGGGCATGACTCGTGACACAAAGGTCCGAGCCCGGATCCTCCATCAGCAGCAGTTCAGACAGAGGTCGAGGGTCGTGCCGTGTGTGAGGGCCGGCAGCTGGATGCTGTGTTGTGAGAAGCGGCACAGTGATGTTAATGCGTTAAGTTCACCGGACAAAAGGTGCGGGAATAAAGCCAGATGCATCTTTGTTTTCGGTCCGACAAAGAGGGCCATAGCAGAGGTCCGGCCCCATTGTGGACGCGTATTAACCTGTAACTATGGCCCGGCTGTATCTCGCTCGCTAACCATCTACTGGATCCTTTTACAAGCCTGGGAGCGTCGCCGGTTTGCTCGGAGCGGCCGCACAATGGGCTCTAAAGGCAGGGTTAGACGGAGACAAATTAAAGTCGCAGGATCATTGTCGCTGACGAGCTTCCCAGGTTTCATGGGGCTTTTTCGACGCCTAAATGAGGGGAGGTGTCAAAGCCTGGCTTTCAGAACTCATCCCCGAGGAGAAAAGCTACACCGACGCTACGCCGAATTCTCCCACCGGACGCTATTGTCGGGATCATCTCAGGAGTCGAGTGAAGCATTAACCCGGTGATCTAGCCTCCCCTCAGAGATAAAGTTCTTTACTGGCTGTCTTTTTCTTCTTCTTTATACTTCTTACTTTATCTTTCATTCACTGTTTTCTTTATTTTCTTTCTATTTGTGGTCTTTTCTTCCTTTTGGACATTTTTGCTTGCTTAATTTTTTTACATTTCTTGCTTATTTTTCCTTTCCTTCAGTTGCTACTTTAATCCCCTCTAACCTCTCCTGTCGTTACAGAGCAGGGCCCCGGGACCCGTGTCAACAGCTGTTAGCCGACGTTATAACGGGCCATAAAGGCCCTAGGGCGACACACAGAGGCCATTAGCAGCGCTGCCTCTGCAGGACGACTCAAACACGCTTTATACGTCATAAACCATTAAAGTCAAAGCAGCGCTTTATTGGCGCCATTAAGATCGTACATATGAGCCGAGGCTAAGAACGTCATTACTGTTGATTATTTCTGTAGTTTAATACTTTTTACTTTTAATCACATTTCAAAATAAAAATCTCTACTTTTTACTCACTACATTAAAAAAAACATCAGAACAAGCTCATTCTTTAGCTGTTATGAATCCATTTGTCTATCCACCTTATTTTCTTTTTGATCTTTTTTTGTCATTTCCTGCATTTTAGTTTCCTTCAATCTTCTTTAATAGGAAAGAATGTTTCTCTATTTTCTTGTCTTCCTTCCTTGCTTTTGTCCTGGTTTTCTTTATTTCTTTCTTTTAATCATATTTCATTTCTATCCTTTATTCATTCTTTCTTTTTCTTCATTTCTTACTTTACTTTTATTTTTTCTTCTTCTTTTCTGCCTTTTTTTTCTTCCTTTCAACCATATGTCATTTTCTATTTTTTGTTCAGTCTTTTTTTTTTCTTCATTTCTTTCTTCTTGTTTGTGGTCAATTCTTTATTTCTCACTTTTTTCCACTCCTTTTTTTCGATCTTTTAAATTGCTTAGTTTCATCCTTCATGTTTTCTTTCTTTCTCCTTTTCCTTTCTTTTATTCTTGATTTCTTGATTTTGACTATCATACTATCATGCTTTCTTTTTTCTTTCCTTTAATTTACTTTCCTTTTCATTTCTGTAACTTTCATTCTTTACTTCTTTCTTTGCTTATCACTTAATGTTTTGCCTTCCTTCTTTTCTTTCTCCTTCCATATTTTTTCTCTCCTTTTAATGTTCCCTTTCTTTCTTTCTTTCCAGTCTGTATTCATTTATTTTTTATTTCCTTTTTTCTTTCTTCCTTCACCTGTTTTCTTCCTTCTTTCTTACGTTCTCGTTACATCCTTTGCTTATTTTTTTTCTTTTCTTTCCATTGTGATTTCTTTTCTTTTACTCTTTTTTTCCCTCTGATCATCCTCCCCTCCCTCAGACTCGCCCAGCCCTGTCTGTACGTAACGGCGGACCCACACTGGGACTCAGACGGGGGTATCTGCACTGGTGGGTTAGTGTTTTAGACCCCAGCGTCCCGTTATCAGATTCAGTTAAAGCTTGGGCTGCTCTGATTTCCAGCGTGAGATGAAGCTCAGTGACTGTAATCTGTAATCTGTAATCTGTAATCCGAGTCCATAATCTGTTTGCTGGGGGTGTTGAGCTTAGTAGGGGCGTGGCCCTGACAGGAGCCCTGAGCCCTGAGCTCTGCACCACTCGCCCTGTCACAGGGCCTAATGAAGGTGATTAATTGCTCCGTGTGTTTTGTTGACTGAGCTGATTTGAGAGGTGAAAGCAGGTTGAAACTCGTCTCGGTTCGTCCTGCTTCTGTCGCGCCGTTAAAGCTTCAGCTGCTGGAAGAACAAACGCAGTCGCTTTTGAAAACTTTTTCGGTATTTACGCTGTTCTGCAGAGCGGTTACGAAGCGTACGAGAGACTGACGTGTAAACAAACGCACCATGATGAGTTTAGTCACTAAATCATACTGATACACACAAGCTTTAGCACAAAGCCTGCACTGACTCGGCTTCGAATCCTGGCGATGCCTTCAGGCCAGGCCAGGCGTCACATGCACTCACGACTGGCTGTGTCTGAGGGAGGGGACGGTGATCAAAGGCACTGTAACAGCGACCCCTGTCGGCCCGCCCCCTGTGGTTTCCACTGTCAGCACTGACCTGATCACAGCGGCTGATCTGGGGCTTACTGACATCATGTGTTCTTCCTTTCTTTATTTTCTTTTTCTTTTTCCTTCATTTCTGTGATCACTCTTTTCTCCTTTTTCGTCTTTCTTTCTTTCTTTCTTTCTTTCTTTTGTCTTCTATTTTCATTTCTCTTTTCTTTGTTTTCTCTCTTAATCCTTTTTCTTTCTTTCTTTCTTTCTTTTTTCTTTCTTTATTTAAGATTTATTTCATTTGCATTTTTTCTCACTGCGTTTGGTCTTTTTCTTATTTTCTTACTTTCTTTCTTCTTTCTTTTCTTTCTTTTTTCTTCTATTTTAACCATACTTCATTTCTACCATTCTTTTGTTTTTTTTATTTTTCTTGCTTGCTTGCTTACTTAAGTGCTTGCTTACTTCATTGTATTCCTTTCTTTTTTGTTTTTTGCCATTTTGTTTTTCTTTTGTCTTTATTATTTCTTCCTTCCTATTTTTTCTCATACTTTCTTTACTTATTTTTCTTCTTTCCCTCCTTTCATCCCTCATTTTACTTTTAATTTCTGTGACTTCCCTTCTTTACATTTTCTTTGCTTAGTTCTTTATGTTTTGCCTTCCTTACTTCATTTCTTCAATGTTCTATATTTTTCTCTCCTTTAAATGATCCCTGTCTTTATGTTTTTTGCCTTGCTTTTTTACTTTACGTCATTCTTTTTATTTCGTTCTTTCTTTCTTTCTTTCTTTCCTTTAGATCCTGTACATTGCATTTTTCTTCCTGCCTGTGGTCTCTTCTTTTTTTTCTTTTTTTCTCCCTTTCTTTATTTTTTCTTGCTTCCTTCCATCTTATCTTTCTTTCTTCTATTCTTCGCTATTGTGACGTTCTTTATTTTTTGACTTTTGTCTTTAATTTCTTTCCTTCCTTTGTTTTTTTCTTATTCCATAATTTTATTTTCTCTTTGTTTTATTCCTTCTCTTATTTATTCATTTCTCTCTTTCTTTCTTTTGTTATCTGTCCTTCTTTCTTTCTTTCTTTCTTTCTTTCTTTCTTTCTTTCTTTCTTTCTTTATTTCTTTCTCATGTTTTTGCCATTAAAAAAATCTTTATAGCTTCAATAAAGAAGTTTAAATGACATTGAACTACTGCTCATAAATTCTTCCCCTTTGCTTCCTTTTCTTTCTGTAACTTTAGCTTTATTTCTGTTTCATTCCTTTATTTTTTATTGTTTAATACCTGAATATTTCCCTCCGTCGAAACTCGCTGTGACTTGCTGTTTTTTTGTTTATTTATTAATTATGGAGTTAATTTTTTAGAAGGTATGTAGAAGACCTGGAGCTGCTGAAGTTGTAAACAACTCAGAGTGATCTGTCTGTGGTCCTTCTTCAGGTGAGGTGGTGTGTGTGTGTGTGTGTGTGTGTGTGTGTGTGTGTGTGTGTGTGTGTGTGTGTGTGTCCTGATCCAGTTCAGCAGGTTTGCTGTGTAATTTAGTGCTTTAGTCCCTGAAGGCTTCGACTCTATCAGAGCAGACTGACTCGATGGAGCTGATGTGAACTGACATGTACAAACTCTCTCTGTCTCTCTCTCTCTCACACACACACACACACACACACACACACACACACACTTTCTCTCACTCTCACTCTCTCTCACTGCTGCTGTTTCCAGATGTTTAACAGATCTTCACGGGTCCAGGACCCTCACCTATTTTTATTCATATATATATATATATATATATATATATATATATATATATATATATATAAACTAAATAACTGATATGTGCGTATATGTTTTCTATATTTTTTTATTTATTTCATTATTTAATTGAAATAATTTTTCAATATTGTTTAAACATTGCAGTTGGCAGGAACCAACCGTAGATAGGTAGGCTCCAAGTCCATTGCAGGGAAACCCAAAGAGGAAGGGAGAACATGCAAACTGCCCATACACATTGCCCGGACAAGGACTTGAGCATGTCTTGATCTGTGGGTCTACCACTGCGCCAGCATGCCACCTGAGGACCAGGACCAAAAGAGGAGCTTTATCATAGTGTGTGAGATTTAAGGGTCACCAAGATGCCACCTGTGTGCCAAACGATTTGGAACCTGGAGTTCTACTGGAACTGAGACTGGAACTGGAACTGGAACTGGAAGGTTCCCTGAGGAACACACAGAGGCCATGGCAGGGGTGCTGCCCCTCTGTGCCACCCCATGACAGTGCTGATAATTGGTTGGATGTTTACTGGAGCGTATAACCTGTAATTGTGTACATAATAAGAGCGTAGCTGATTTCTCCTTCGCTGTAGCGCCGAGGCCAGGTGCAGCTTCAGTGAGCACACCTAAAGCTGTTAAAGCCACCCCTCTGATATCATCACCTCTGCTCGGGATTGAAGGAACAAGGACATGAGAGGAAAACACGAAGCGTATAATACGGAGCTGGCGCTGCTGTTTTATGTGTTATGATGACACATGGCAACACAGTGATAATCAGAGCCTTCAGATCAAACCTCAAAGTGGCACGTGTAGCCGAGCCCATTCACATCAAAGCTCCCGAGAGCACAGAGGTGCCCGAGGCCACCCACAAGCAGAGCCGACCCTCACAACACCGCCCACTTCAGGCAGATAAGCACAGCGCCAAGGTAAATACGATTCCTCCATTCAGAGCTCAGAAACAACCAGACACACTGCATCCCGGTGCCCAGGTAAGGCGTGCCCATGTACCCGACCCTATCAAACCAGACCAGCTTCTTCCACTGCTCCGAGGTCCGGGCCTGGAGAGGGCTTAGCACGGTGAGCACTGGCCAGTCTGCGCCTAGAAAGCTCATTAAAGGTATTCAAACGTTTCTCTAAATGTTAATAAAAAATACCTTAAAAAATTTAAGCTGTATGAAATTAAAATTATAATAACATATAAAACAATAGATAACAATAAATAAATAATATATGTATATATACATATACTTAACTGACTCACACATAGGATTACAATTTATTTTATTGTATTTTATTTTATTTTTATTTTACTTATTTCTTGAGACTAAGACGTACTGTTGTACTGACAGGTTAGATTTATCACTGACCCCGGCTGCTGTCACAAAAATAATAAATATTTAACTTTAGTAAAGTTTGAACATATATTAAATAAATATAAATATTTATAAACAATATGTTTATACATTTTTATATATTCAATATGTACTTTAATTCATTTTTGTGTTATTTGTTTATTATTTACAAAAATAGTTTTTGCCTCACAAAAGTACACAAATAAAGATGTATAAATAAATGTTCTGTATAAAAATAAAAATAAAAATATGATACATGTTTGATTATTATTATTATTATTATTATTATTATTGTTAATTTAATTATTATATGTTTTTATTTTTATTCAGTTATTTACTTTTATTAACTATTATTTTATGTTTTTTAATTATTTAGATTTAAAAAAACAATTCCTCACAAAAGCACATCAATAAAGATAAATAAATATTTTATAAATATTATATAAATATTTATAAACAAATGTTCTGTATTGCTCTCTATAAGTAAACATATACATGTTTATATTTTTATTTTGTATTATTATTATTATTACTTATTTTATTTTATTATCTATTATTAATTTCCTATTTATTATTTATTTTATTTATTTTTTATTCAATTGTTTAATTTAATTAGTTGATGTTTTATTAAATTTTTTGCAGTTTAAAAAATTGGCCTAACTCACAAAAAATACATGATATAAAAGTAATAAATATTATATAAATGATTATAAATTAATGTTCTGTATATAAATAAAATTGATATGTTTATATTTTCTAATTATTGTTTATTTTATTTTGTTATTTATTTCCTGTTTATCATTTATTTTATTATACACTTTTTATTCAGTTATTTATTGCTGACCTCACATAAAAAGGCTGAAACAAATTTTATGCAAAGCACCAGTATTGTTATTAAAAACTGTTCAGCAGGAAATCTAATGTCTTAAAAGTAATGAAATTAACATTCATTTTATTTACTTACTTTTAAGACATTAGATTTACCCAGCTCTAAAACTGCACTTTGAAAATATTAATAGTTATTTAAACCATCAAAATCACAACTAACATTTTTAAATCATATTTGACTTCTGTGGAGTTTGGAATGTTCTCCCCCAGTCTTGTGCTTCTTCACCTTGCAAAATATGGCAGGTGTGATAGCAGTGACCCTAAAAGGTGCAGAAATGCATGAGATTTAGCCTCAAATCAGCTGCTTGATCCATTAAAGAGCAGTAAGGCGGAGGAAACAAGACATGTATTGTGCTCCTTGCATGAGTCCATGACGCTAATCTATTTTAAACAGATCCTTTTGTTTTGTTTTTGTTTGTACAGCGCGCTCAGAAATCCGTCCAGGCGCCTGATTTTCCAGTCGGAGCGAAACGCCTAATTATCGGTTCACTATCTGCTAATAGGCGATCGGGTCCTGGTTCTTCTGCTGGCGGGCGCGTGTCGTCATCGTTTAAAATCTCTTCCGCATTGCAGCCCTGGAGACGTTTTCCATATTGGACCTAACAAAGAATGTGAGAGAGGCTTATCCGCCTCTGTTTTGAAGCGTTGCTTGTGCAACACGACGGGGCGGATGAACACCTTGGAAAGGGGCGTTGACTACCCCGTTCTCTTTGTGTGAGCATATTAGTGTCACTTTGGCAGAAAGGAATGGAGGAATGCGGTCCTTCCCTTCCACAAAGCAGGCCCGGTTATGAACTTTTGGACCGCAATATTAGAGCGAAAAGGATAAGATTGTCGGGGAAAACTGTACAACTGAAAGGAGGCTCTAGTTACCCTGTTAGACCACCTCTACCTGGATACAAGATGAGATACGGTTGGACATGGAGGCGTACAGATTCAGTATGGCATCCTGTGCCACATTTACTCACAGATGTTGCAGCTGGTTGTAGTCCCAGCCTGACCCTTAAATGCTTGATTGGCGCAAATCTGGCAACCAGGGAGGCCAAGGAAGTGTCCCAATCTGGCAGGGACATTCCTGGGAAACCCGTGTTGTGTGTGGGAGCATTATCCAGCTTAAAACTGCCAGTCGGAAGCCCTGCTTGGAGGGGCAAAACATATCTCTGAGTTACTAGTGTCCCTCTTATCACTATTGGGATGAACGACATATCATATGCAGCTAAAACGGGGCTATAAATGTGTATGTACAAATGAGATAGGGTGCACAAACTTTGGTAAAAATTAAGCTTTGTTGTTTTTGGGTTTATCGTTGCAGAGTTTGGTATGTTCTCCATATGTAAACATGCGTTTGCCATGTAACTATGGCAGTAGTTGTGCCAGTGACTCTAAAGGAGGTGTACGTGAGTTTAAGAGTGTGATGCCACGTGGTGCCCCCTACTGCTGAGCGAAAGCAGGACAGGAGAATCACCTTTGTATAATGCCAAACCAAAAGGTCAGGGTTGGAGGGGAGGTGCCCACGTTTGTACCCCAGGAGAACACAGGCCTAAAGTTCCCAGAGCCTTTGGAGGACAAGAAGCTCGATCCTGTGCCGACTGAACTGTACTGACGGCCTGATTAGTTGCACTTCTGACACCCGGTTCATCTTCGGGTAATAAAGCGTCCTGGGTTTTTCGCTCCTTGTGTGTTCCTGCGCATCACTAAGACAGCAAAATGTCTACAGATCGAGCGGCTTAACCAAATTACTGACTCCAGAAAGCACTTTAGAAACCACATGAAATGCGAACGCTGCTGCCGACCCGAAATTCGCCGCTTTTCCACCTCAGATGACAGGAAGGTGTTCGGCGCTTTCATTTTGAGCAGAAGTGGCGAAATTAAGGCATTAAGAATGGCCTTAATGAGCGCTCTCTCTCTCTCTCTCTCTCTCTCTCTCTCCAGATCTCTCCGTGCTGAGCTGGCAGTCAGGAAGCCGAGCCGGACGTGGTCTTTCTGAACTGTGCTCCAGTTTTTTCGTTGAATAGACCTGCCGCTCTTCTCTTTCTGCTCCTCTTGTCTTGTCGTGGGCAGGGCCCAGAAATTATCTCCACCACGTGATCCTTTGGCTGTCAAGGTAAATCTCGGCAATAATACACAGAATGCCCCGTGGCCATCCAGAGGACAAACCGAATTTTCGCTGAATGATAACCGGTTTGGTCAGACGTTCCACTAATCAGAATAAACACCAGCTCCATTTTTAACGTACACCTCTGCACCGTGGGTCTCAAAATCCCCAACCTGGAGCGCTCATGAATCATTTTCGGCACGTTACTTACGAAGCGGCTTTTAATCCGCCTCGAAATTCGGTTGCTTGATGAACTGAACTTGAAACAAACCTACAAACCCGGCGGCCTTGATGTTTTAATCTGAAACTAAGCCAGCGACGCCTGCGGTTTACAGAAAAGGGCTTTGAAGTGCACGAGACATCAGTGTGCTCTTTAATACTTTACAGCACCAGGGCATTTCAGCTTTTTTGTATATATTCCACATGGCCAAAAGTATCTGGACACCAAAGGCATGAGGATTTAGGCTACTATTGATCCTGCTTTGCTGTGGAGATCCAGTGTAAAAGTCTTAAAAAGTGAGGGCTGAGGTCACGGCGCTCTGAAGGCTGCAGGTCTTACTGTACCCAATGCAATTCGTGAAGAGCACACTGTCATGTTTTAGAAGGGCCATGATTCCCAACCTGGGGTCCAAAGGGGCTTTGTCTGCTTTAAAGTGCTCTGAGTTTGTCAAAATACAAGTTGTACATGTTAAATAAAATGAAAATAACACACTCACTGGAAAAATCTGCATTTAATTACTTAAAACTAAAATGTTTTTATTTTAAGCCAAGTGAAAAGAGATTTGCAATGAATCACTTTATTCTTTTGGTCTGTGTGTGTGCAGGCTGAGGGAGTACACAGCTTTTCTTAGTTACGTAGATATCTTGTTGACAGAAAGTCGGGAACTACTGCTCTAAAGTGTCGCCATTCTCTACAAGTTTAAGATTTCCACTAGATATGAATGTAAGGATGCACTCTCTTCCTCGACCAGCAGAGGGAGTAGAAAACTCGACTTCCCAGGAACCACAGTAAAAAAAAAAGTGACGATAATGGTAATGGCTTGTCCCGCTGTGTTTACATGGGATTTTCAAAAACGAAGAACAGATATGAGGGAGAAGAGAAAGGCAGCACAAAAAGTGAAAGGATAAGTTTATTGTAGAAAACAGTACAATTGTAAGGAGGCTCTAGTTCCCCTGTTAGGCCGCCTCTAGTTTGGATACAAGGTAAGATCCGGTTTATCATGGAGGCGTACAGGTTCTGTATGGTATCCTGTGCCACATTTACCCACAGATGTTACAGCTGGGCCTGTAGATCCTGCACACTCGTAGGTTGCTGAAGCTGGCATCCCAGCTGCTCCCATAAATGCTCGATTGGTGATAAATCTGGCAACCGGGCACCAAGGAAGTGTTCCAGTTTGGAGGAGACATTCCTGGGCGAGCATTATCCTGCTGAAAAATGCCAGTTGGAAGCTCTGCCATGAGAGGCAACAAATGCGGTCGCTGAGCTGTTAGTGTCCCTCGTATCACTGCAAGAGGTGGCTCTCCAGATCATCACACCAGCAGTTGGGACAGTGCGTCACTTCACAGCCCTTCAGAGGCCTCCATACTCGAAACCCGGCTGTCGTCGGACCTTAACCAGAACCTGGATTCGTCGCTAAGGATGTTCCAGGTCCAGGCAGTCTGGGTAAGGTTACTTTTGTTGTGAATGAGTGTGTATAATAAAATGAAACTAAACAATATTAGCAAACGAATTTGAATGACATGCTACTTATTTGTGTGTAACAAAAACTCAAACATCTCATTTTCTGTGACGGTAAGTGCGCCTTAAATGGCGATAAACAGACGTTTTAGGTACGTATATCTATCTACGTTTAAAGCTCAGAAACTGAGAAGCAAAAGCTAGAAAGCTAATCCCGAATTGTCTTCTATTTATTCAGAATCCCAGTTTACTGAGGATTCTGGGGTGTAAAATGAGGGTATAAAATGTACAAAACACCTCAGCCATACCTTACCAAAGCAAAGTGGTTGCCAGATGCACAAATCTGACTTCTGTGTGCACCCAGGACTCGAATTCATACCTCTGAATGAAGCTAGATTTTATTTACGAAGCTGGAGAAAATTAGAAACGCAGAGTCATGGCTGAATATGGAGGGTGGCTTTGAAAAAGTCTGACATGTTAAATGAGTGCACTTTGAAAGGTAGTGTTGTTTTTCTGACGTTATTTCTCTACATTTAGCATGCCTGGTGGCTAACTCGCTAACTAGCAAACTCCCTCAAAAGTGGGACTCACAGCCAGTGTTTACATTACAATCTGAGCATATTTATTTAAAGGAAGTCCCAAAAGCCTCACTTTAGGTAGGTAAAAACATTTTATAGCTAATCTGTAGCTAATCTCTGCTAAAATGCTGAGTCATGGCTTAATATCGCTTAATAGAGCTTGTTTATAAAACACCTGTATTAGGTGGAGGGATCTGTCCGCACTCTAACACACCTGGTTCCGTGTGTGTGTGTTCAGGACTCTCTATAAACTTTCATTAGGAACAGCTAATCCACCTGCGCCTGCGAGCGCCACGCATCCATGTCCAATGTTTACGCTCTGAATCATCCGCATGCTCGCCGGAGACCACAGACGATTCAGGGCTCCCGTGAGGAAGGAAATCCCCGTCTTTTCTTTTTGTCAGACCAAATGTCATGATTAATGAGGCTTGACTCGTCAGTATAAACACCTCGGATGAAAGACTCGACCAAAATTAAGGATCACAATTGAAGGTTCTCGATGACAGGGGTCGGGAATTCCCTGCAAGCATCACCGCTTAGAGCCTCAATACGGGTGTGTTTTTGGATTTTTGTACAAGTTCTTTACTGCCAATACATGGATGGAGGCCATGGCTTTTTGGGTCAGTGCTCTAAGTACGCCGTTACACCAGTTAGGTGCCGTCTCCAGGGCATGACGTGTATAGATAATAGAATTATAATACTGTCAAAACATTTTACTATTGAGCAAAGTGTCCTGCACAGCGATGCAAATGTATGGTGTATCATTTAAACGTTACTAAAAACTACATTTGTTAGCTGTCCTTTGTCTCTAACGTTACACTTCACAATGAAATATAATGCTTTTCTCATAGGAAATCTATAATATTTGACTTTTTAGTCAGATTTTAGTCCTGCCCATGAGAGACGCCATGTAAACAAAATAAAGTTGAAGTTTAATTTTTAAGAGTAAACCAGCAAACGTCGCCCATTCAGCAGGATGGCTCAAGTTATCTCAGCGATCTTCCTCCTTTATGTCACAGCTCTGAAAAACTGCTATCTTGTTGAAAGGGGCCACGTTTTGCAAACCTCGGTGCAAGCCAGTGAGACCTTACGGAAATGCTACAGGATCCAATAAAACATCTGCACATGCAAAAATAGGAATAGAAACTTTTGTTAGAAAATCATGGTGCAGCAGTTAAGGGTCAGAAGGTCCAGGGTTGCCAGTGCTGACCCTTGGACCCCCAGCCGTTCGCTCTGCTAAACGCCGGAGTGCAGGACGATTCCCATGGCGCTGCGCAGTGCAGTTCTGTTTCTGCGAGATAACGATCTGAGAAATCTCAGGCCTGCCAGATAACATGCGAGAGTGACAAAATGAGGCTTCTTACAAAAGCACGGCCGCTGGCTGTGAAAGCCGTGAATGCAGAGCCTCACAGCTTCCTTATCTCCCCGAATCCAGAGATTTTGTCGATTAGACGGATCAGACAGACTGTTCCAGGGGGAAACAGATCCCGTGCTGCTGATCTCAGAGCGGCTCACTGTGACTGAAGCGGCACGGCGGTACAGGGCGGCCGAAGGAGGGCGTGCGGTCGCCGGAGAGATGGATCCAGGTGAGTGCACGACAAAAGGGCGCGAAGGGGTGCGAAGATGTAACCGAAACACTGATGCGGCTGCATTCCGAGAGGTTCATGATGTGAAACCGCAAAGCGGCAGGAAACAATGATAGCATTCATCCGATGTCATTTTCCTCCTCTTTTATCTCGATTCATCCCGCCTTTCATAA
The DNA here is from genome assembly GCA_025084515.1 of Ancistrus triradiatus. NCBI lineage: Eukaryota > Metazoa > Chordata > Actinopteri > Siluriformes > Loricariidae > Ancistrus > Ancistrus triradiatus. The sequence goes on from JAJAGP010001971.1 coordinate 73,107, forward strand.
GCTAATGCGTGCGCCGCAGCCAGAAGCGGCTCTTTGTTAGAGCGGTGATGTCTGAACCCTTATCTCGTTCCAACACAAGTGTATACAGTCAGCTCCAGAAGTATTGGCACCCCTGGCGAAGATAGGTAGGGAAGATTATGAGCTGGCTTCACCTCTCGCAAAAAACAGACAACAAATTTCCTTCAACCTTCAAAAACAAGGGGAAGATTAAAGAATATGCAGAGACAAAAGTGTGCTTTATTTTTTCTGCTCCGGGTCCTTGGGGGGGCCAGGGTCTAACTGGCAGCACAGGATGCAAGGCAGGAACCAACCCTGGACGGACACACTCATTGGCCAGTTGATCTAATGCATGTCTTTGGAATGTATTAGAAAACCAGAGTACCTCAAGAAAACTCACCAACCACAGGGAGAACATGCAAACTCCACACATCCTGGGCCTTGAAGCCAGGTCTCTGGAGCTGTGAGGTGTTGGCACCAACTACTGTGCCATCCTAGAACCTGGAGGATTGAATAAGATGTGAAAGGATGCTGCAACCGCGTCGTGGTTTGTAAATGGTTTTCTGTTTTTTTCTCATTCTTTCAAACTTTCCAGCAAAGAAAAGGAAGAGGAAGAACTGCAGCGTTTGACAGGAGAGCTGAAGAAGACAAACGCCACCTGCTGTCAAAATGGTCACACTGTCTCTGAAAGGGCACGCAGAATGCCCCATACAGAGGAATAGATTATGGCAAAAAAATACAACTAAATACCATCTATTAGGTATGGAAACGTTTTTTATAAAGATCCTGCTTCAGAAAACGTTGGGGCGGTATGGAAAACGCAAATAAAAAACACGGACTGTTCCTTACATTTACTTGGACTTTTATTTCATTGCACACTTCATTTCAGTTGTTAATAAACATCCATTCCTGCATTTCAGACCTGCAACACATTCCAAAAAAACAGGTACAGGGTCATTTAGGGCTAGTAGTGAAATAAAAAAGCTAAATACTGATGTGATTTCAGACAGGTGATTATAATCATGATTTGGTCCAAAAGCAGCATCCACCAAAGGCTGAGTCTCTGAGGAGTAAAGATGATCAGAGGATCTCCAGTTTATCAGCAAATGTGTAAGAAAATGTTTGAAATGTTTAAAAACAATGTTCCTCAGAGAAAGGCCGGAAGGGATTTATATATTTCTCCGCTCCCTCAGACGGCACTGCATAAAGAACCATCATCCATCAATAGCTGATAGAACCACATGGACAAGGGATTCCTTTATCAAACATTTATCAAGCTCTACAATACAGAGTTACATTCACAGATACCACTTAAAACGTTACTGTGCTAAACAGAAGTCTTATGTTATAATCATGTCCAGAAGGGGCGTCGGCTTCTCTGGGCTCGGAGGATCTGGGATGGACCATCATACAGTGGGGACGGGGATTGTGCTCAGACCCATCAGTGTAACAGATCTTTTTTTCAAAAAGAAATGGAATGGACTTCTTTTCCTGCCGCCTCCTAAGTCACATTGTAGTTTCGTAATAGATTTGGGGTGTTAGTGAGATCTGGAGAGCTTGAGGAGACACTCAGATTCTCATCAAGGTTTTAATTTTTCTAGGAGACTCAAAAAGAGGCAACCGACAAGCATGGTTGAGGGTCCACAAACTCTTGAGCAGTAGCACATCATGCGTTTCGTGCTTTTTACATGTTTCATGCCAACGAGTCGAACAAGATGGTCCTGACTATCTCCTGATCGTAGATGTGCAGAGATAAACAACAATGCACTCATCAAGTGAATCGAGCGAATCCTCCAGCACTATAAATATACCAAAAAAACTTAATGAGACATAATTATGTGATGCACCTTAATGAATCATATCCTCGTCTTTCTTCTTTATCTTTATTGCGATCATGAAAACGAGGCGAGCAGATGTGAGTGGTTCCTTTAAGCAGAGAACTCTTTTAAGAGGACGTCGCTCTGGGGTAAACACAAACAAACCTATACATCCAACCTTTCTTTCTTTCTTTTTTTTTCTTTTTTTTTTTTGGAAAGACTACACAGGATATTCGTGCAGAGCCTGAGGGTAAAGAGGGGAAGAAAGAAGAAAGTAATACTTAGACTGCGGTCACCGTGGTATGCAGACACTCATGAAAGACCTGCCTGTCAGATCTTGCAAAATTCACTTTCTGAAATGCGACTTTTCTCCTCCCTCGGTCGCGATATTGAGCCGAATTGCCAATTATTGTTAGTGGAAGGATATATTAGCACTTTTTATTGGTACGAGATGCTGAATCTATCATTTGGTTTACAATTCTGTGCAGTAATTTGCATTTACCAGCAACGTGCTTACAGTTCTGGTCACCTTAAAGTCGTGGAGGGTCGGTCAGCACTCATGTTAGATTTAATAATAATGTGAACACTTTATAGTTTTCTCTATGTCTGCATAAATATGAGCTGAAACTTCATCAGATTCTCACACAAGTTCCTCATAACAGCCTGGATGGCCCTTTCTTTGTCTTTGGTCCAAACAAAGATCTGTGATGGGTCTGAGCACAATCCCCGTCCCCACTGTATGATGGTCCATCCCAGATCCTCTGAGCCCAGAGAAGCAGACGCCCCTTCTGGACAAGGTTATAACATAAGGCTTCTTTTTAGCACAGTAACGTTTTAAGTGGTATCTGTGAATGTAACTCTGTATTGTAGAGCTTGGTAAAGGTTTGATAAAGGAATCCCTTGTCCATGTGGTTCTAGCAGCTATTGATGAATGATGCTTCTTGATGCAGTGCCATCTGAGGGAGCGGAGATCACCCCTCTGCAGTTTAGGCTTTTTAGGAAATTCCTCCAGATTCCTTGAATCATTTAATGATATTATGCTCTGTAGAGGGAGGAATGTATAAATCCCTTCCAGTCTTTCTCTGAGGAACATTGTTTTTAAACATTTCAAACATTTTCTCACACATTTGGTGATAAACTGGAGATCCTCTGATCATCTTTACTCCTCAGAGACTCAGCCTTTTGTGGATGCTGCTTTTGGACCAAATCATGATTATAATCACCTGTTTGAAATCACATCATTATTTAGATCTTTATGTCATTATTAGCCCTAAATTTTCCCCGTTTTAACTTTTTTTGGAATGTGTTGCAGGCCTGAATTTCAGGAATGGATGTTTATTAATAAATGATATGAAGTTGAACCAGAAAAAACATGAAATATCTTGGGTTCATACTGTCTGCAATGAAATAAAAGTCAAAGGAAATATAAGGAACACTGCATTTATTTTTGATTTGTGGTTGTATTCAGATGCTTATGCGCCCCAGTAAAATGTTTTATCCTGGATCAGGATTGTTGAGCAGAACTACAGAACACGGCACACAAATTCGCTACAGGCACTACATTTCCCATAATGCCCGAGCCTGTAAGGCTTTCAGTCAAATCCACTTTCTTTCGTTTTTTTTTCATATAAAGTTATGGACAAGAACAATTTTTTTTTTTAATCAGCCATGGTGCAGGCAAAGAAATTATTGCTCATAACTTGATGTTTTGGCTGCTTATAATCTTATAAAATGAATGCAATGAATACATTTTTTACCATTCATTTGTTCTTTCTTTCTCATCTATGGCAGAGTAATGTCTACTTTAGTAAAATTACTTAATCCATCCCAATTATGTTGAGTAAGTACCAGAAGAAACCGAAAGGGTATCTTGGTTTAAACAGCTTCACTGGTTTAAAAAAGAAGTTTGGAGAAAGGAACATACAGCAGTCCAGCATAAGAGTCTTAAATTATCTGTGAAGCTTGGTGGTGGTAGTATCGGTATCAGCGTCTAGTTACAGTCACACCAGTTACGGAGTAACGGTTCTACTTCTGGGATTTTTGTGAGAATCTGATGATATTTGAGGTCATATTCACGGAGGAATATTGTGTTGTTCACAAACTTTGAAGCATCTGTTTATTTTCTTCATATTATCATGCATGTAAGCAAGAAATAATTCTACTCACAGATAATCAAAGTCATAACAAAGTTCCATTTCTACAGTATAATAATAATAAAGCTGCACAGCAAGTTCTGTAAATAAAACCTGGACTTCTGGGACACCCTGTGTTTTCAGTCTGAATGCATGAACCTGTACCCATGCGAAAACAGATCCCCGAAGCCCTTCCCATGCTCGAGGATACTCCGAACACAGGTGTGTGTGCACAGGTGAGACAGGAAGCCCGAGATAAAGAGAGCGCTGCAGCCACTTCCATCATCCTTTTGTACGAATTTAACAAAAACCGCCTGACATTTTTTGTGTTTAAGTCTCTCTTTTAAAATACGTAAAGGATTCTCCTTATAACAGGTCGAACCCGAGCTCGCCTCTGTTCCAGTCTCACGCCTGTCATTGTTACCAGAGCTTTAATGACAGTAATTAGTGGTGACAAAATGTGAGACGAGGTCTGATATTAAGGATTGGTCAAATGTGTCTTTCTTTCATCAGGGAGTTCTCAGTTTTACGATTATGCTCTAAAAAGCTCTAGATTTTGATAGATTTAAATGAGACATTATGTAAAACTTTTTTAGTACCTGTGCAGACATACCTATGTATGTCTGGAGAACCTACCAATCCACAAACAGTGACATCAGACACTCATTCAATACTTTGTGGGATGTCTAGGTCCTAAAATACTGGCTTCAACAAGCCGTTCAGATTCGGCTACGTTTTATAGGTCACAAACCGGCACATTAGAATAACCCCGCCCCTTACCGTCCCTTATTAACTCCTCCCACATCGACCCACAGCCTCAGAGGGACTGGAGATCTATAAAAGGAACAAAGTAAAGCTATAAAAAGCTAAAAAAAGCTATAATTTGTTCATTTTTTCTAACAAAGATGGGCAATGAATCACTTTATTCTTTTGGTCCGTGTGTGCAACTTTTCTTAGATTCTCGTAGGGGGGGCTCCAAGGAAAAAAGGACCAAGGTAGGGACCCACTGCAATAGAGCACCTTTGTGATGTGGTGAAACGGGAGATTGCATGAGGAAGCTCCTCTGCAGGATTCCCATTGCAACCAAGCAGAAGCTTCACCTGACAAAGACAAACCGATTAAACAAACATAATGAAGTGTCTGCAGCGTTTTAGATGAAGCTCCTCCTGAAGACCTCCTACCACAAACGGGATTCATTTCTGTGAATGATTATAGTTCAACAAGAACTGAAATCCCTCGTTCCACAAACACAGAGCGTGAAGCCGAGTGCAGGTCCATAAATTATCCAGGCATGCACTAATAAAACTTTCGGATCCACCTGTGAGCCGTGGGACTGGAGCGCTATGAAAGTCTCCTTTCCTTTCACAGTCGTCTTCAGATATCTCCGAGCTCCTCTCGGGCAAATTCCTCCATCGCTTCGCTCGGGCTTTGAGGCCGGAGCTCAAAGAAACACCTCATTTCTCAGAGGAAACGTTTGTGGTTTTTCGAACATTAAACCGAGTCGTTATGCTGTCTTTGACTCTGACTTAGCCAATGAGGTGTAATTCAGCTCAGTTTTGGCCGGCGACGACGTGCTTTCATTTCGCCTTCGATTACCGGCTGTGTCGTAGCATGCAGCGAGCCAGAAAAAGGCCTTTTTAATCGAGCCTTTAGCCTGAGAGAATGACCGGCTGAAGTATCAAAGAGGAACTGCAGATGTAAATCCATCTTAGACTTTGAACACAGACTCTTTAGCTGCTGTCTTTTTATCACTGATCTTGGTGTGATCTTTGCAGGACGCCCGCTCCCAAAACAGAGCAGCACCGACCGGTACTGAATTCCTCCCACTTGTTTGGGATCGGTGATTATTCAGAGCTTTAAAGGTGCTTTAACAATTTCTCGTTTGTAGGACTGCGACTACAAACCACCTAGGGGTTCACATACTTTATCCAGGATAGGTACGTTGTGTGTGTAGTTTGAACAGCAAGTGTTTGTCTGTTATTGTTTGTTATTGTTGTCAATCTCAAGTTCTAGTTCAGTCTACACTATATGTACAAAAGTATCGGGACACCTCCACATTAGACCTACAGGAGCTTTTATGCTGACCCATTCTAAATCCATAGAGAGATATTGGTATCTTTTATGAACTATGCCCCTCCCTCAGCACTGGGTGCCCCCACTCTGTAACTTTACATGATCTGACACTTTGTGGTCCCTAAACGCTTCCACTTTTCAACAAAACCACTCACAGCTGATGATGGAATATCTAGGAGGGAAGACATTCTTTCACTAGTGTTTATAAAGGCAGACTGCATGGCTAGGTGCTCCAATAAAGGAGCTTAATTCAATAATTAAGAGGTGTGTCCAAATACTTTTGTCCATATAGTATATTATAAATACTCCTGGTTCTTGACGGACTGAATCTTTTACGAAACAAACAAGACACAAGATTTTTTGGAAGATTTTGGGCTGGGTTTACTTAGTTCTTACTTAGTTCTTAGGACCGTTAGATGCTCAAAGTATTGCAGTTTCATTCATTTCATTTCACTTTAGACTAGACTTTGAATGAGTGGGCAGGGGAACAGTGATGAGGAAAAACTCACTGAAAAGCTTGAGCAAGACATTATGAGAGGCTCAAATCAGGTACGTGGGCATCATTTCCTGGGGAAGTGATGGCACCAGGGTAGTGTTCTGTAGGCCTGGGCATCAACTTAACCGCTGCACACACCGTTTGGAAAGGGTTAAAGGATGCCATGAAGTGTTGCCCTGGCTTCCAAATTCCACAGACCTCAAGTGCTGGAACAAATAAGACCGGCTCCACAACTTATGACAGAACCAAAAGCATATTCGGGAGGTGTTCAAAAAGTTTTGGCTCATCTTCGAACTAAACGTCAGAATGAGAGAACGTGAGATACTGAGAGTAAAATACACACACACACACACACACACACACACACACACGATTTGCATCATTTTTTAAAGACGTTTAATAGTATTTTTATATAAAATGTGACCATAAAACTATGTGGAAAACTTTATACATCCAGTACACTCGATCTAAACACAGAAATACACTAAAGGTAAATAAGAAGCAGCACTTTAGTGGTTTAATATCGCTGGTGCTTTTAGGTTTGGTTTCTTTTTTTGCCGTGTGAGACTCTAAGGTTCTGATTTACCGAGAAACAAAATTAAAAAAGCATGAATTACAAATGGGACGAGAAATCAACCTGTGGATATGGTAAGAACGTCAGAAAGTATTTTGGGGCCTAAACAGAGACCTGGCAACCACCGGAAAATAATCTGCATTGTTTAGACCTCGTCTCACCTTAAGACTCGGGTAAGGGGTAAACATCCTGTTTTACTCCTGCTTATTAGAGGTACGCCAGGGACAGGACAGTCTGTCACAACGTTCTCTAAGCGCTGCCACCTTCCAAAAACCAACCCAGGATTCGAACCCAAGCCCAATGTATGTGCACAAGCAATTTTTACGTCATTTAAGGCTTGGGATAAGATCAGCACTCAGCAGTAAATCAGAGCCTCAGAGTCTCACATCACGCGAGTATATCGTACGTCTGTGTTTGTGGAGCGTAATCCGTGGCACTGGTGAGGTTCTGGAGTAACATGAAGATGCTGAGGTGCAGGTACTTCCCTCTCCTCTAACGAGCTGAATCTTTGCAGATAATAACTGCAATAAATAGGACCGACTGATCCGCGGACCGGCCGACGAGGACGGAGGGAACGCGACCTCAAGCCAGGTTCGCCGTGACGAAGACGTAGATGCGGGCGAGGAAGGTGGTGACGGCGCCCTGCCTCCACAGCTTCATCTCCACGTCCAGCAGGAAGTCGTGAGGCTGCGGGAGCTGGCGCTGCAGGTAGATGGCGCCGGTGTAGGCGGTCAGCTTCCTGGGGCTGAAGTAGGCGTCCTGGTTACCGTCGGCGATCCTGATGACAATGTTGTCGCCGGTGTAGGCGGGGGACGGGCCCATGCGGAAGATGAGCGCCGGGACTATGATGTTGATCTGGAAGCTGAGCTGGTAGTAGGTGATCCTGGCCGGGATGTTCTGGCACTCCAGGAAGTTGGAGCAGGACACGCGCTCACACCTTCTGTAAGAAAACACACAGGACATGGAACAAGTCAGGGACAAAAGCCGGCATGGATCAGGAAGCGGATCGGGAGGTGGAGTAAGCGTTGGTGCCGTACGTATCAGAGACTCGGCGGTAGTTTGTTGGACACATGAAGGACAGGCAGCGGAATCCTCCCTGAATATTATAGCAGGTCTCATCCACAGTGCAGTTATGAGACCCGATAGCACACTCATCCACATCTGTAACACAACAAACACACACAACTCATTATTAGTACTAAAAAATGTAATTAACTTGTATGAATCCATCTAATTATAAATGAAAAACCTCTAAATAAAACCCCCTAAACCTCTGATTATTTCTTTTTTTTATATTTATTTATCATTTTATTAAATACTTTTTATTTCTGTTTAAATTTGTGCAATAATAACAACAACCTGAATGACAATAATAATAATAATAATAATAATAATAATAATAATAACAATAACAGTAGCAGTAAAAACAATAATAATATTATAAATATATATAATATAATAATATAATATAATAATATATAATATAATAATAATAATGATAATAATTATAAAAACTCATAATACAAAGCAAATATTTAATTTACACTATCTAATACATTTAGAAACCCCTAAATAAAAAGGTTAAATGTATATAAAATAAAATACTTTTATTTATATTTAAACTTATGTAATAATAACAATAACAACCAGAACAACAGTAATAATAATAATAATAATAATTACTAATAATCAACAATAACAAGGGAATAATAATAGTAAAAGTAATAATAAGATAATAATAATAATAATAACAATAATAATAATAATAATAATAATAATAATAATAATAGTAAAAGTAATAATAATAATAATAAATAATAATAATAATTATTATTATTATTATTATTATTATTATTATTATTATTATTATTATTAAGTCATCAAGACAGTTACTAGAAACAAACCTGGGTCCCAGAAGCTGTACAGCTGCCACACTGCTGTCCATAGTTTTATTTTATTGTATTTATAATTTATATTTTATACTGTTTGTATTTATTTTACATTATATTATATTTATTATATGTATTTATTATAATTATTACAAATATGAAAAACTGCAATTACTTTTTTAAAAAGAATATCTCTATTTTATGCATTTTATGAAAAATAAAAGATAACAAATATCAAAAAAGTGCTTAAATCACACAGTTATAGTACATTTCTGTGATTTTATGTGGCTTCTGGGCCTAAATATTAATTAATGATTGTTAAAGATCAGTTCCTGAACCTACAGTCGACCCTCTTAGTCTTCAATCCATCCCATGCTAATGACTGTAATGTTGAGATGAGAATGAGACCGTCTCACCGCGGCACGAGCGCCCGTTCGGGGCCATGGTGTATCCGTATTCGGGACAGGCGCACTCGTAGCTCCCGGGCACATTCACACACTTGTAGGCACAGAGATTCCCGACACTCTGAGAGCACTCATCGACATCTACCACCAAATAAACACAAAACACAGAACATGCCAAATTCCAGATAGGTATCCAATGAGACGCAGCTTTGTGTGTGTGCTTACCTTTACAGGTGTGTGTGTCCTCTCCCAGGTAGAAGCCCGTTCTGCAGTAACACTGGTAGGAGCCGTAGATGTTGGTGCACTCCTGACTGCATGGGCTGCTCGAGCACTCGTTCAGATCTGCATGGCCATACGGGTCACGTCATTAAGAGTCAAAACTGTCAAAACTGCTTTTGGTTTTTTGTTTTTTGCCTCAGTTTGTCAGAGCTGGAGGCCTTTTCTTTTGCTCAGCAGGAGACAGCGTGCCTGCACAGAGGTACGGGACATTTCTGCATCCGTACACCACCTTTGCCGGTTCCTTGACAGAGGGAAGATCATCCCTGTCTGACCTTCCCTCCCTCAGAGAGTGTGTCTGTAGAGCCACCCTTGAGACTCGAACCCGAGTGCCCCTAGGCTGCAGTTCTTTTCGTTACTGAATTCATCTGACAGGCCAAAATGAAGCATTCAGTACATTCACTCCGCTTTTGGCTCTTTCTTTTTATTTTTCCCTACTCTGGCGCCGATTACCGTGCCTTTCTGAAAATGGACTCACACTGAAAATTTATTTCCTATTTACATATTTGAAAGCGAAAATCGGTGTTTGACTCTAAAGATCACTTTAGTCGCCTTAAAGTGTCTATAAGCTTTCCGGAAAGTTAGAGAAAGAAGAAAAGAAATGACACGATCCTCTGCTTGTAGGACAGTGATTCTCAAAGTGAGGGGCACACCCCCTAGGGGTGGCATGGAGCTACTGCAAGGGGGGCACAGCAAAACAGACAAATGCTGTTACATAGTAATTATTTAAAATACAAAATACATAATGCATCACTTATAATATTTCCACAGTAAAGGGGATATTTCACTTTTTTCTTCAATAAGACGTTTTGCGCTGTAAATTACAATGTTTGAAATAAATCTCACAAAACAAGACTAAAATATTCTTATCTACAAAACAGGGCACTGCAGAAAACCTTTGAGTACCAGTGTTGTAGGAAAAGGCTCCAGCCAATAGGGGCAGTAGAGATCTGCATGACAGTGCACCCCTTTTCGGTGCCCCCAGACATCAGCAGACAGCAAGTCCTGCCTATATCACATGCCAACCTGGCCAGAGGGCGCCGCCAGGGCACGGGCATAAATCAGAGAGAAAGTAGAGTACATCCATTTAGTACCATTTTGTGGAGTGAATACCGACGACTCGAACCCTGTAGGTAAGCTCTCGCGGTGTGAGTGCACCCTCAGAGAGGCGTTTGGCAGACGTTCGTCTGATCTGAGCGCTCTCATTGTGTTCTTATCAGCCTGTGTACCTTCACAGTTCTTGCCATCGCTGGATAACGTGTAGCCCGAGCTGCAGGAGCACTGATACGAGCCCGGAGTGTTCTCGCAGGTCTGGGCACACAGCCTGCCCACGTAGCGCCAGCATTCGTTCACATCTACACGGAGAGAAAGGCAGGAGACGTTAGCAGGCGCTAGTCTAAACAGTAACCCGAGGCCTGACGCTGAGCCACAACACGGTGAATCACAGCCCGGTCCTGAGCAGCCCATTGGAACCGAACGGGAGGAGATACGGCTGAATAAGCTCCTGATAAGAATGTAAACACGGCCCAGGCCGGGAGCTTGAAGCGCCCCGTGTGGTTCTCATGGAAACACCGCGTCAACATGGTGTGGCGCCTTCGGATTTACAACCCCAAGTCAGTTTTTTCTCTGGTCAACTTCATTTCATTTGTTAATAAACATCCGTTCCTGCATTTCAGGCCTGCAACACATTCCAAAAAAAAGTTGGCACGGGGGCAATTTAGGGCTAGTAATGAGATGAAGGAACTAAATAATGTGGTTCCAAACAGGAGATAATAATGAGGTCTGTTCGCTCTCTAATGAACTAAATGACAAACGGCATGAGTCACATATAGCCAAAAGTATGTGGACACCCAAAAATGACATCCAACAGTATTAGTTTTGTGGTTGTTTTGTTGGCTGCTACAGCAGCCGTGACTCTGAAGGTTTTCTCCTAGGAGGATCCTCCTCCACCATGCTTCACAGTTGGGACCAGCTTCTCCCCTTTTTCTCCACATATATCGTTGTGGATTCATTTCTCACGCTTCCCTGCAGGTGGTCTTTTGCAAACTCAACACACGGCACTGTTTTATTCAATTAACCCCATTTTGTGGCTTTCTAGAGACGTCTCCGAGCTCTTCTGCCGTTGCCCTCGGCTCCTTTTCCGCCTCCTTTCAGCGTTGCACGTTTAATATGGCTTGGATAAAGTTCAGACCACATTTATGAGGAATTAATGCAGGTAATTTTCTCGCGTGTTGACACGGGGCGGCAACTTTCGAGGCTTAAAATCAGGAAATTCCGTTCTGGCATCGCATTGTGAGCGATCTCATAAGCAATTAAGTAAGATTTATTTATAAAGCGCCTATAAAAAGTGCTTTAAATAGGATTAAAAAAAGGAAGGGGATAAACAGAAAAGGAGGGAGCGGCTATGACAGGGAAAATGATTTAATAATTAGATGATATGAGGTTCACTGACTTGCGAGGAATGAGGGGTAAATAATGGCAGTCCTTATATTTAGTGGGAACAGGACAGATGGAAAGAGATTAAATCCTGGTGAGAAATGGGTAATGAAGCTGTGATTTCAGGTTTTAGCCCCTCTCATACTGGGTGCCAACCATTGTTGAGTCACACGAGTGTTTCCCAAAATCATTATTCCACTGAACATTCGCAAACACTGTGGTCAAGTTGTGTGGTTTGAACTACAGCTGTGCACATGTGGTCAGAAACTAGCTCCCCATGATTACGTCATCAGTGAGTCATCAACGAATAAGGGTAATCAGAACGTCAGAAAGCTGATCACTTACATCAAAGAAGTTAGTAGAATTTATTAGAATGTCGAGGGCTTTGAACATGTAGTTCTTAAAGTTCTTCTTGATGTATTTTTGTGTTTATGAATATGCATAGAAATATTACTATTTTAAGTAATTTAGGACTAATAATAGTAGTATAGATGAAGTGGATAGATGAAATAGTTCTTCTATTATTCCTCCTAAAGGAAGTGTTGCCTATTATTGTTATTATTATTATTATTATTATTATTATTGTTGTTGTTGTTGTTGTTATTATTGGTAATATTATTATAATTTTTGTTATTATTTTGTTATTATTATTATTGTTGTTGTTGTTGTTTTTGTTTTTGATAATAATATTATTCTTATTTTATTATTATTATTATTATTATTATTATTATTGTTGTTGTTGTTGTTGTTGTTGTTGTTGTTATTGTTGTTGTTATTGTTATTATTATTATTGGTAATATTATTATAATTTTTGTTATTATTTTGTTATTATTATTATTGTTGTTGTTGTTGTTTTTGATAATAATATTATTCTTATTTTATTATTATTATTATTATTATTATTATTGTTGTTGTTGTTGTTATTATTGTTGTTATTGTTATTATTATTATTGGTAATATTATTATAATTTTTGTTATTATTTTGTTATTATTATTATTATTATTATTGTTGTTTTTGTTTTAGATAATATTATTATTGTTATTTTATTAGTATTATTATTAGTAGTAGTAATTATTCTGTTAATATTATTGTAGTTGGTGGCATAAGATTACAATCGGAATACGTATGAACAACCTAAATAATTCATTAATAACGTGATTTGGTCACAATTCTCCTATTTTGGCCTAATATATTACAAAGTTTTTGCAAGTTTCCTGCTGTGAAATACAGACAGAACATGAAGTAAACATTGTAGTTCGGATTACTGTGGCTCAGACCAACAGCGGTACTTCAGGTGTTAGCTAGTTAGTACAGGACACGCCCCGGGTCAGCGCCGGGACTCAAAGCTGTGAAGTGCTTTAAGGAAGAGACATTTGTAGCTGTGTCTCTTACCCAAACACAGCCTCCTGAACATGTCGTACTGGTAGCCCGGTCGGCAGTCGCATCGGTAAGAACCGGGCAGGTTTTGGCACAGCTGGTCCTCCCCACAGCGATGCACCCCCGTATCACACTCATTAATATCTGATCGACAGAAGACAGACAGCAGGGGGTCAAAAACACTTACAAACTTTACAGCTCCTGTATTTTCAGCATGCCTCTTCTGATGTTCTCTCTCCTCCTCGGAAGCACAGACCCATTCTACAGCTTATAAAATCTTCAGGTTTAAGACAATGTTAATGAAATAATATTAATATATGATTAATAATACATAATAAATGATATTTGAGTAACAGCTTAAACGTCATGTGTAATTATAGATCTCCTAAATCTAATGGTGGTGTCAGACGCCGAAACTCTCCGGCTCCTGTCTTTCTTTCTTTCTTTCTGCCTTCCTTCCTTCCTTCCTAAATGAGACGTACCCGATCTCTGCGTTTGCATTTTTCAGTGAGCAGCAAAAGGACGTCTTCATCATTTGAAGAAGACCTTTTGCACATATTGTCCATTTTTATGATGCAAATCCCTTAAAAGCACGTGCATACAGTTTTGAGCTGAAATAATCGTGTCTGAATATTTAAAGTTTTCATGTCGCTTTTTCAAGTTTTTCACTACATTTAATGCTTTTGAAATCTTCATTAAAATTATGAGTGGGTTTTTTTTGCCCTTGTGAGATTGTGTACCTTTTTCAATCATAAAAATCCACAAACCTATTATTGGGGAGCCAAAACTTTAGGGGCGGACTGCACAGGTAAAAGCTCGGCAAACAGAAAGCTGAACTCAAGCTGTGATTTTGAAAAAGTGCAGTTTTACTGTAGTTAGCTTGCAGACTTTGGAAGGCATGTATAGTTTTTATTTTTGTGCATCTTTCTTTGCTGCGTTTTTGTTCTTCAAACCCTGCACAACATGTGTGCGTCCTTTCCATGACTGGAAGCATATTGTTTTTATTTATTTAATGAAATGCTGCTCTACAAATCGATATTCTCTTGCCAAGCAGGTTTTAGTGCTTAAAGAGAAAAAATGATGCACGCATACAGAAACAAAGCATTAAGGCGCTGTAGTGCAGATCCAGCGCAGGTGTTAATGATCAGGATTTTTACGAGTCGCATTAAAGCAGGAAAACCACAAAAATGTGTCGTGTGTGGCCGCTGTGGTATCGGGAGTGGCTGTGGCAGCGGATGTCGGATGGAGGGTGGGCGTGGTCCTGCTGGTGGGGGGTGAGAGTGGGAGTGTGGGAGTGGGAGTGGGAGCGGTAGTGGAATTATGATTTTAAGTGGAAGCGGGTTGTGATTGTGGTTGTGGGAGTGCCCGTGGCAGTGAAAGTGCCAATAAGGGTGGGCGTGACTGTGGGAGTTTAGGGTGCCAGTTAGACACTTAATCCTCAGGCCTCACCCCCTCACAAAAACTCATCTCCATTAACAATAAAAGGTGTCGCCTCACAGCTCCGGAGAGCCCTGATTCGAACCCGACCCTGGATTCCTCCTGTGCCCGCTCCCATCCCACATTCCCAGGACATGCTTCGGGTTAACTGGCCTCTCTAAATAAGTTGTGACTCAACTGAATAATATCCAGGGTCTCTTATATTCTGTATTTTATTATGTTAATTATCATATTTATTATTTTCTCTATTTTATTTGTTATTGTTATATTATATTTATTATATTTGCTATTATTATTATATTATATTTGTATCTATTACATTATTATATTTATCTATTTATATTCTATTTAAGTTATTATTTTTTTATTATATTACCTATTTAAATTTTTATACTTTATTTATTATATTTTAATATATGCTTTACTATCTTTATTCTCTTATATTACATTTTATTATTACGGTATATACAGTATATGTTTTATATATTTTATACTTTGAATTAATACTAAACTATTATTAGTTTATCATCTTTTATTTATTTATTTATTTTATTTTATTTGTTATGTTCTCTATTAGATTTATTCTTATTTGATTTATTATTATACGGTTTATTATTTGGTCATTTTTTTATATTATGTTCTCTATGTAATATGTGATTTATTATATTATACTTTGTTATCTCTATTATATCGAATATATTCTATAGTTTATTTATTATATTCTCTATTTTATTTATTATATTATATTTATTTTATTGTATTTATTATATTATAGTTAGTTTAATTATATTCTCTATTTTTAATTATTAAAATATATGTTTTATATTATATTTTCCTTGTTAATATATTCTCTATTTAAACGTATTATATTTCCTATTTTAATTATTTTATATATTATTCATGACACTTTATTATTTATTATATACTCTAGTATTTTCATTATATTCTCTATTTTAGTTATTACATTTTATTTGTTATATTATATTATATTATATTATATTATATTATATTTTTTATTATATTCTTTATTTTAATTATTCATTTTGGTTTCTGTGTATTTTAAATATTTTAAACACATTTATAAATGTAATATTTAGGTAATTCTAGTGCTCCAAAGGGTGACATTTGGGGAGTTTTTCCTAACCACTGCCGCCCCAGGCTTGCTCATTTGGCTTTGTAAAGCTGCTTTGATACAATGCTCTGATATAAGAAAGCTCCATAGAAATAAATCTGACTGATTTTGGATGAACTGAGTATGAAGAGTGTTAGGAGTGTGTTAGGAGTGTTAGTGGGAGTGGGAGGGGTCTTTACCTAAACACCTGGATCCATCAGGACTGGCGTGGTAGCCTCTTCCACACATGATGATCTTACGCTGGCAGGTGTATGAACCGTACGTGTTGATGCAATTGAACCCGGGGCTGCACGGCTGGGTGATGGTCGTACACTCATCGATGTCTACACTCACACACACACACACACACACACACACAGATTAAAGGTTTTTGTTCTTCTTTAAAGCTTTAGGACCTGTTTGTAACTCATCACTCGTACACAGCTTCCTTTAGTGTGATTTTATTTCTCCAGAGCAGCTCTGGGCCTCGCTGGCTGCCCCGACTTGCCCCAGTTCCTGCCCCTGTGGGCTAATTCCACCCGCTCTGCACTGCATGCAGACAGAGAAATAAATAGAGACAGAGAGAGAGAGAGAGAGAGAGAGAGAGAGAGAGCTTCTTTGTTTCTGCCCTCTGTCTGCTCTGTGATCTGCTGCAGCTTCAGCACGTTTACCTCATTAAACTCCTCACAAGCTGAGTTATGGGCGACGAAGAGTTCATAAAGGAGTAGACAGTAGTCTTTAAGCATGTGTGAAGATTCTTTATGTAATTATATTTTAATGTATAGATTAATATATTTTAAATTAAAGACATGAAATGGGAACTGATCTTTATACCTCCACTGCATTCTTTATCGTTTGTGCTCGTTTTTATATTCAAGATGATGTCATACTTCTTTAATGTCCACGATTAAAATGCAAAATAAAAAATGTGGTAAAATGGCCAAAAAAGTTTTTCTGCTTTTTCACGCCATATTCCTTGCTATTATACGTATATATATAATTACAATAGAGAATATAATAGGGAATATTATTATATTATAATATTATATTTTAATTATTGTATTTTCCTTGTTATTATATTCTCTATTTTAATTATTATATTTTATTTATTATCTCTTCTATTTTATTTATTACATTCTTTGTTATATTTACTGTATTCACTATTATTATATTCTATATTTTAATTATGATATTGTAGTTTTTATTGTATTCCCTATATCAATTATATTTTATTTTATTCTTATATTCTTTATTATGTATAATATATTCTCTATTTTTATTATATTATATTTTATTGATGATATATTATTTTTACATTCTCTATTTATTTTTTAGTATATTTAGTAAATATTCTCTATTTTATTTATTATATAATATTTTCACAAGTATAGAAAAATAGAAAATCAATATGTGGTGCTCAGCAATGATATTAAATGAATCAGTGTATGAGGAACATTGCAGTATCGTTGTTATTTAATCCATACCGATACTCTGCAGTGTCCCGTACAGTGTTGGGCATTAAGCATCGCCTGTACCTGTATATTAAGGAACTGTAACATATTTTTACAAACAGTAATAAACCATAAGGAACTTTATAAAATCTCATACCACACTAAAACCCCAGATCATCCGGTCGGGTCCGCTTGCAAAATGTTTTCCAGCGTGCAGAAAAGTGCCATTTAACTTTGTCTCCTCTAGAGGGCGCCTGGAATCTGAAGGTCTGTTACAGCACATGTTGAGAGCTGCCTTACCCGCACACTGTCCCTGTGCATCGTAACTGAATCCTCCGGGGCATCTGACTCTGCTCCTGCAGCTGAAGGACCCCGCCGTATTGATGCAGTTGAACCCCGGAGTGCAGTCGTGAGTTCCCATGATGCACTCGTTTATATCTGGGACAGTATTGATCACTGATTAGGAGTGTTTCAGAAAATGCTGCTCTACTGGGATATTAACACACAGCGCCATCTCTAATTATCTCTAATTAAATTATTATCTAACATTAAACTCGTTGCTGCAAGAAGCGTGAGCAGTAAATATAATGCTGTCCACATGGTGGCAGTGTAAGTCAAGGAGAAATACCTTCACACAGCTCGTTCTTCTCGCGGTACCCGGTGGGGCAAACGACTGCCCTCTGGCATGTGAAGTGCCCGTCTGTGTTGGTGCATTTCTCATCAGGCTGGCAGGTGTGAGTGGAGAGCAAACACTCATCAACATCTGACAAGGGAAAAAGAGAGAGGCAATAATAATAAACTAGAGCTGGTCTGTTATTAGTTTGAACAGAACGTGTTTTTTATTATTATATACAGTGTGTTCACCTTCACATGAGCGCCCGTCTGCCATCAGAGAGAATCCTGGGAAGCAGGAGCACTGAGGCCGACCGTCCACCGGGGAGCAGCGTTGAGCACAGGGGCCGTTTCCTGTACGGTGGAAAGTGGAAAGTGGTCATGAAAGGAAAATCCTGCCTGGTGTGAGAGACGACGACCGATTTACAGTTTTTCCTCTTTCCTCCCGACCCTCAGCCATGGCACTGATGTCAGGGTGCTAACGTCATTAATGGGCAGAACCCGTGGTGCCAAGGTAAAGGAAGCGTGACGGTGAGAGCTCAGGTCCGAAGCTCTTAAGGTAAACGTATTGACATGGACGTCCCCGTCTAGAAGGCAGCTTATGTTGCTCTAAAATCTCAGGGCACTTTTCTGCATTAATGCTGCATCACAGAAGAGTGAATGACCTTTAGTGAGGGCTCGACCCGACCCCATACCATACCAGAGCCTGGCTTTTGGTGCTTTTTTCATCTTTGGTCCAAAAATATCTGTTATACTGATGGGTCTGAGCACAATCCCCATCCCCACTGTATGATGGTCCATCCCAGATACCTCCGAGCCCAGAGAAGTCGACGCCCCTTCTGGACATGGTTATAACATAAGGCTTCTTTTTAGCACAGTAACATTTTAAGTGGTATCTGTGAATGTAACTCTGTGAATGTGTGTTGTAGAGCTTGATAAAGTTTTGATAAAGGAATCCCTTGCCCATGTGGTTCTATCAGCTATTGATGAATGATGGTTCTTGATGCAGTGCAGTTGTGCAGGTACCTTCACACGGGTTTAGGAGCTCATCTGATGGTGTGCTGATCGTCTCAGATGGATTTGGGTCTTCAGCAGGAACCTCTTTGTCTTTCAGCCTGTTCTCTTCCTCCGTCGTCACTGCGAATAAGAAATCAGATTCTTCTATTTAAATGTTCCTCCTCAATCCCCATCAGGAACCGCCTTCTTTATCTTCACACTGTTTAGTATCTGCAGTTTGAAATCCCTGAACCCTCTGCCTTTATTAATCAGCTCTATAATTTCCTGCTAAGGAGCTTCAGCTTCCTGTCCTGTTCCAGCGGCTGTGTTTAGAAGCTGTTTTGGAGAACCTACCAACATACCAACTCTGACATCAGACAGCCAGTCATTAGTTTGTGAGATGTGTAGGTCTGAAAACGGGGGATTCAACAAACTGTTCAGATTTGGCTCGGGGTCATACGTCATAATCCCGCCCACTCATCTGCGTAACTCCACCCACAATTTGTGAACTGTTTTAACATGTCTGTGGAGTTAAGCACCGCAACTCTACTCTGTTGCTGCTGCACAAATCGGCCCATCAACCAGCAACAGATCTGAGAGCATAAAGTTTATTACTATTATTTTTATTATTATTAAAATTATTGCTATTCATATTATTTCTATTATTACTATTAATAATAGAAATAATAATAATTATTATTATCATTATTTAATTCTTAAACAATTATTACTATATAATAATATTATAAAAAATGTTGTTATTATGATTATCACTATTAATATTTATGTTATTATTATTATTATTATTATCATTATTATTATTGTAATTATTGCTATTAGTATTATTTCTATTATTACTAAATAATAGAAATCAGTAGCATAGAATAGTAGCATCAGTAATTATTATTATTATTAAATTTTAATTATAATAATATAAACATTATATAATAATATTATTACTATTATCACTTTAAATATTATTGTTTTATTATTTTATTTTATTTTGTTATTATTATTATTATTATTATTATTATTATTATTCTCACCATTAACATTTTGTTATAAACATTCTTATTAATATTAATAATAATATTATTATTATCATTTATGTAATTATTGCTATAATGTTAATGTTATTATTTCTGGTATTACTATTATTATTACTATCAATGTAAAACTTTTTCAAATAAATTTTATTATTACCGTTATTATTAATATCATATTTATTGTAATTTCTGCTATTATTATTATTATTATTATTATTATTATTGTTGTTGTTGTTGTTTTTATATATATAAATACCTCTGCTGTTCTCACCTGACAGGCAGTGGATCCCATCCTGGTGCAGAACGTAATTAGGAAAGCATTCACACAGGTACGATCCAGGTGTGTTAACACAGCGCTGATCACACAGCTGGCCTTGATACAATCTGCACTCATCCACATCCTGCCGCTCCTTGATCTCCTCCACCATGTTCTCCGAGTCCTCCAGCTCACCCAGGGAGAACGGCTGCCGGTCAGTACCTTCTGGAACTGGACAGGACACGACACGTTCACCCTAATAATAAACAGTCAGCTGAAAAAGTATTGGCACCGTTGGTGATGACATGTTCTGAAGAAGGCTGGATCTGATCTGATCAGTGGCCGTTCATGATGAAATCTCTTCTGGAGGCGATGAATCGGTGGCCTGTTTGGGATTCGGTGCAGGCCGTAGTGCCAGGGTTTGCATTTGGGTCTAATTACCCGTCTGGATCGAGCACGTGGAATTACAGAGCCGAGGAAACATCCCAATGCTCGGAGTGTTTGGAGGAGCACAGCCTTCACACATTTTTTCAGGACCTCTTTTTTCACCTCACAGTATATGAGGTGATGCGGACTCCAAATTCCCTTAGTCACTCATCATAATTGGGCTCTCTTTACTCTCAGGACCTTGTGTCTCAAATCTTAAGAATGTCTCATTTATAAATTACCTTTCCTAGGAGGGCTGGTAGCTTGGGGCCGGCCCCTCTCTGTTACAGCGCTGCGGTTGCTCCTGTCCGTCCCCTCGCAGCAGGACAGGACGATATGAGCGCAGGTTTCCCCCAAACCTTGAGGTGCGTCGCACGCCTCTCGCCGCGCTCGCATTCGCAGACCCAGAGCGCAGCAGCTGCAGCACTCCTGAAAAGAGAGAGAGAGACACGAGACCATGTTAACCACGAACAAACCCCTCGACATGGAAAGTGTGACCGGGAGCCAATGGGAGGGGTCAGGGAAACGGCTGGCAGAGGGCTTTTCCATTTCCAAGTTCACGTCGCAGCCAAGGGTGTACCTCCTGAATGGAGGAAATGAAAGAAAAGGCACACTTTTTTGGAGAGGGAGGGGGGAATAAAGGCCAGAGGGATCGAGTTACTGAAATTAAGCTGAGCACTGAGGTTCTGTTCTGAACGAAGGCTTTGAGCCTGACACGATGATCCAGAACCTCGGCCTACGCATGGATTTAATCAAAGGCGTCACATTACTCACCAGCTTCTGCTCCAAAGCATCTGCAACACGTTGTTTAACAGAGTCAGCGAGGTTAGACCAGAAGGTCGAGGGTTTATGGACCGCTGTGTGTCTGAGGACTGTCGGGTTCAGTTCTGCCACCTAATGTTTTGTATATGCCACCGTTCCGCCTCATCAGGGGCTGGAACCGTCCAAGTATCAGAGGTTCCCAAGACTCTAGTGGGATGGGTCCATGGTAGCCCCAACATGACACTACTAAAGATCTTACGTAAAAAAGAGTGAGAATTTCTGCAGTGAGACCAGTTTGGATAACAGTAGCCGAGATCTTTAACCCAACAAAACAGGGACAGAACCAGAATCTTTAATACAACGGAACCAAGAGAGAAAAGGGACCCCTAACCCAATGACACACAGACAGAACCTGAACCTTTAACCCGTTGGAACAGAGACAGAACCAGGAAATTTAACCAGGTGTAACAAAAACAGAGCCAGAACATTAACCCTGACAGAACCAAGACAGAACATGGACCTTTAATCCAAAAGAACAGAGACAGAAACAATGGTTTTAACCTGGCCAAACAGGACAGAACCTGAGCCTTTAACCAGGTGTAACAGAACTTTAGCAATTCTGTAACAGAGACAGAGACGCAACCAGAACCTTTAACCCATCAGAACAGAGACAGAACCGATACTCAATACCCAGCAGAACACAGGCAGAGCCAGGTGTAACTTAGACAGAACCTTTAACCAGGTATAACGGAGACCGAACCAATTGCCCTATCCTGGCAGAACAAAAACAAAACAGCAACATTCAATCTGGCAGAACAAAGACAGAACCGGGAACTTTAACCAAACAGAATAGAGACAGAACTGCAGGCTTTAATCAGGCAAAACAGAGACAGAACCAAAACCCATATCCTGGAGGATCAGAAACAGAACCTGATTATTTAACCTGGTTTAATGGAAACAGAACCAGGACATTTAACCAGGTGTCACAGAGAGAGAACCGGTACCTTTAGCAGACCATCAGGCTTCCTCAGTGCAATAAATAACTAAAGCATCTGCAAAGTTTTATTTAATCATTAATGTAACCAGCAGAACCACTCTCGCGTTTTGAGGTAAGCCCTTCATGATTCTCTTTTTGTTTGACGAACGCTCCGTGTATTTCTTATGAGCACGCTTTGAAGGGCCTCTGTAGGGACTCTCCAGGCACCATCATTACACACTTTCTCCAAACTGCTCCCTCTAATCACTCAGGCCTCCAGGATCAAAAGCAAGCCCTGTGTTCACATCAAACAAGGTAATTGGACCACGGGGCGACTGGGCCCAACATCTGTCATTGCGAGCGCCTGGTCCTGCTGGGTCACGTCACTCACCCTGTATGAATTGCAGCTCTCGGCTTCTTCGTCTTCAGATCCACAGTCGTGACCCTGTCTGGCTGCGTTCAGTCCGGCCGAACACCTGCTGTCTCTCCACGAGCTCAGGCAGCACTGCCTCTGAACAGACCTGGTTCAGGAGAGGAACAGGAGAGGAACTCTACATACTGGATTAGTTACTAACATACCCTAGTTACTACTTAAGAACAAAGTCTGCAAGTTCCCAAAAGAACCCAAGGTAACTTCTAAGCAACTGAAGGCCTCACACGTTGGGTAATGTTAATGTTCATGAGTCCACCTTCAGGAGAACGCTGAGCAACAACAACGTGCATGGCAGGGTCGCCAGGGGAATACTATTTGGAGGTACTGCTCTCCAAAAAGGACGTTGCTTGCAGTTTGGTAAAGAAAACGTTTTATGGACAGACGGGACCAAAACAGGACTGTTAGGTTCTGGAGAAAGGAAAGGAAAACATGCATTCCAGCATAAGAACCTTATCCCATCTGTGAAACATGGTGGTGGTAGTCAAGGCCGTTACAGCCGAGACAAGATCAAGGTCGGGACACATCGAGTCCGAAACAAACCCGAGACCAGATTAAGATTTTTTTCATCATACAAGAATAAAAAGATTAAATGAGTTCACTTTACATTCATCGTCATTCATTATACATCATATATGTTAATAATAATAATATTAAACTGTATCATATATTTTGTAAAATCGAACATTAAATAATATATAATTAGAGTTATGATTAATTATTATTATATTATAGTCTTAGTCAAACTAAGGTAATATAACTTCTGGAAGTAAATGATGATGATTCTGTTTCTCTTCTTCTCTCAAACTTCATCAGAATCACCTCATAAAGTCACCTGAATATAAACAACATCCATTCTAAACATTTATATTATTAAAGGTGAAAATAATAATAATAATAACATTTCAATCTGCCCTCAAACAAAAACGATGCTAAACTAGACTATAAGGAAAGCGAGCGAAAGGTGAAAATGCTTCTTACAACCTTAACATCAGACGATTCCAAATCAATCGTGTTCATTGATCGGGTCCTGAAGGAGAAGAGCAGGAACTTTTTTCCTCGTTAGCCAATCAGAGTGCAGGTTTTAATTAGGCATGTAGAGAAAGGACTGCTTTATTCTGATTGAATGGATTGTTCATATTCAGTAATGAGAGAAAAAAGTTCAGCTTATAATTAACGTTACCTCAGACAGACGCATCGGACTCTTCTGCTCTCGATAACAATTCCCGAGTTCCCCTTATCCCGAAAACGAGGCCAGACCAAGTCCAAATGAGGTCGAGGTCCCAAGCGCTACCTCCCCGCTACACACCTAGCACTACACACTTAACACTACACACTTAACACAACGCAAAACGTACCTGCATGTAGATCCTGACTCCGTCCTGCTCAGCTCCATGCTGTTGCAGTGGCCGTGATCAGAGGCCCATCTCTCACCGTCCAAGCAGCAGCTGTCCATCATCTGAGGAGAAAATACTGCACACACACACACACACACACACACACACACACTGGGTTATAAATGCAGTAATGCTTGTAGGTTTGTAAACCTTTTAGAACTTTCAGATCAGGAATGGCGAGCCGTCGCAAACCATGATCCTACCACCACCATGTTTCACAGATGGGATACGGTTCTTATGCTGGAACGCAGTGTTTTCCTTTCTCCAAACATAACGCTGTTCTTTTAAACCAAAAAGCTCTATTTTGGTCTCTTTGCCAAACTGCAAACAGGCAGCAACATTATTTTTGGCTTTCTCCTTGCAAGTGCACCATCGCTCTCCTAATGGAGATGAACCGATGTGGAGACCATTAGTTGCTTAGAAGTTACACTTTGTGACCTCGCAGACCTTGCTCTTGGAGTGATTTCTGTTAGTTGACCACTCCTGAAGAGAGTAACCATTCCTATCTAATATTAGATCAGAAGTATAACATTTTTATCCTCATTAGTGTAACTGGGTTTTCATATGTTTTAACTCATAATATTTATGCAGGAGGGGTTCACAGACTGTAATAATTAATAAAAAACCATCATGGGAAGTTCACGGCCAGGATGTGTGTATCGCAGTCGCATGCTGCAGGCTTTTCATCGCCACATGTTTTCTCGGCAAGTCCCTTCACGTCAGCGCTAAAGGTTTTCAGCAGTAACTCAGGCAGCCAAATCCATGACGTACCTCGGAGTTACAGTAAATGTGTGTTCAGGAGGCGTTTAAGAGCCACGCAGCCTGTTATTACAACTATAAAACATCCTGAAGATCCTTCATTCATCTCAGGGCTGCCCTCAGGAACCTGAACGTCACATACAGAGCAAATTAAAACTATAAGCCACAGAAGATCTCGATTGGTTCCCTGATTATTGGTTCGAGGCCACATGGCCACGGGGAGAACAAACCAAACGCAGACAGTTAGGAAGACCAGGATCCTTAGACTCAGTCCCCAGTTCTCTGGAGCTGTGTGGCATCAACACTGCAAGTGTCAATTACTTTTAGCTTTGGCCCCTAGCCCAGAGAACACAGGGCACAGGCCTAAGTGCCCCCTGGTTTGCATGTCAAGTGATGCCAGTAGACATCACTGCTGCAGCACCAGGGATGATCCTTGACTGTCTAATCCTCCCTCAGACAGGCCTACTTGTGTGTAAATGATGCCTTATTATTATTATATTTACATTATATTATAATTTTTGTTATTATTATTATTATTAGTAGTAGTAGTAGAAGTAATATTATTATTATTATTGTTATTGTTATGATTATTAATAATATTGTTATTATTATTATTATTATTTCTACCCTCTGGGTTTAGGCTGGAGTATCTTTACAAAGATTTTTTGTTCCATTTTTCCTCAAACTCTGGTGGGTCGGTGATCCAGCTGCTGGAAATACCGGATGGAGCTTGCAGCATGAAGGTCAGATGATGTGTTTGTGATGGACTGTCCAGTGGATTCCGGGTTAGGGCCCAGACCATCCACTATGATCCTGACCCGGATAAGCTGGGTGTAAAACAGGATGCATTAAACTGGGATACATTTGTAAGGATTTAGAAATGGGTTTGCAAACGTTTGCATCATAGCATTAAGCTGTACTTATCTCCCTAAGCACAAAAACAAAACATTTTTATTACGTGCTTATTTTCATTGGCTAAACCGGCGGCGACTGAAACGATCGGCTCATTTATCAAGAGACTTATTACCCAAGTGTGTTAGGTTTGATTAAACGCTCTCAGGACATTAAGGAGACACGGAGATATGTTCCATACTTAAGCAAGGTCTTCTTGTAACTCCAGAAGTTGTGCAAGTTTTCTATTAATAAACACTGCTTTTGGAAAATGACGCCATCGTCGACTTTGTTTCCCTTTCCTTTACAGCTACGAATAAAATCTGTAGACACTTAAACACAACTGAAACACGGAGTAAATCCTTCTCCTTGTTCTGCAATGACGCTGCTCATAAATTAAACTCAAATCAAACTAATCCTGATCCTCCAGCTCTGCTTTCTTGGCAGGTTCTCCATAGTCTCCGTGTTTCCTGAGAGCTTTTGTCGAGAGCTCCCCATTCCTAGAAATACGTGGTTGTTTATACGAAATGACTTCACTTCTCGTCTTTTTTGTGAACCCTGGATAAAAGCCCCGTTCACTCCGGTACATTAGACACATTCTTCTTGATGGTGTTTGAATCTGACCTCCTCCTGCTGAGTCTAAATCCACCCACGCTCTGTGTTGGGGTGTAGGCTGAGGGGGGTGAGCATTAGGTCATAGTTCTTCGTGCCTTAACGTAAGAGCAATTTTTGGAGTTTTTATGGGGGTTTGCTTCATCGGCCTTCAAAAATCATCCTTTATCATCCAAGAGAAAGGATGTCCTCAGGATGTCTCCACAGGATGTCGCCCCAGTGGAACCCTTCCGTTCACCCACTGACCATGAACTATGGCTCAGCCGGTCGGAAGTGTCTGGGGACAGTTGGGACGATTCCAGATCTCTGCCTGACACTGCTTCCCATTCTAACGCCAGCTCTGGACGTAGCTCTGCAGTATTTCCAATCGGAATGGGTAAGAAAGGTGGTTTAAGTGACTTTGAACGTGGCACGGTCGATAGTGCCATCTCTATGGTCCAAAAAAGAAAACATGAAGATGCCACATTGATGGTATGCAGAAAGGCATCTCTGAACAAACAACGCATCAAACCTTGAAGCAGATGAGCTACTGCAGCAGAAGACCACACCAGGTGCCAGTCATGTCAGCTAAGAACAGGTGACTAAGGCTCCAATTCACATGGCGTCACCAAAATTGGACAATAAAAGACTGGTAAAATGTTGGCTGGTGTAATAAGTCTTTGTAATGGTGTGGTGGGTATTTTCTTGCCACACTTTGGGCCGTAATGCCAACTGAGCATCATTTACACCTGAGTATTGTTGCTGACCATGTGCACCCCGTTATGCCAACACTGTACCATGTTCTGATGCCCCAAAGCTCGCATACTTTTGCCACTCACTAATATGTAATATTGGATCATTTTCCTCAATAAATAAATGACCAAGTATAATATTTTTGTCTCATTTGTGTAACTGGGTTCTCTTTATCTACTGTTAGGACTTCACAAAGGGAAAATCACAAAGGGTTCACAAACCTTCCAGCACCACTGTATGTAACCAAACCAAAGTGATAACTCGCTAAAATGAATAACGTTCAGTAAAATTTGTGAGAAGGTTTAGGTTCATGAATGAGATCAAGGTCTGAACCAATCCGAGCGATGAAAGATCGGGCTGCTGTTATCTGTTAGGAATGGACTGAAACCACATGGAGGCGCCGCAGCAGATGACTCATCCCTTTTTCTTCCCCGTCCATAAAAGTAAACATGTGATAGAAACGACAAACGAACGTGAAATCCTGATGTTTTAAACATGACGCACTCGTGAGCTGGGGTGAGCTCAGCGCTCATTAAGATCTGCATGAGCTAAATCAGATGGTTTGGGAGATTACGCCGCGCTGATCTGATAGGAAAGGAATTGGGAGCCTGGCGTTCGGCAGAAATTAAAAGCCGAGCGAAGGGGCAGCCGTTCATCATCCGGACGGGTTATTTCCCAAAAGTAACTGCAGAACCTGGAGTGATTTATCCCATTTACACAAAGACTTGTGTATGTATTTACTCTCCGTTCTCACCAGCACTCGGTTTCATCCTAACTTGGACATTTCCAGTTCACCAGCCTTTCAAACTCCTCTGGCATTAACCTCAGCACTAAAACTGGGGGCACCGGGAGCTTCATGGCATGGGTTTAACCAGTCACCCAGATGGAGTGGTGGAAAGGACAGCGGCACTGAACTGTGGAGTAGTGGAAATGTTCTGTGGCGTGAAGAGTCACGCTTCTCTGATGTGGGTTTGAGAGTCTGGCTTTGGTTGAGTCTGGGTTTGGTTGAGTCTGGGTTTGTTGAGTCTGGGTTCGTTGAGTCAGGGTTTGTTGAGTCTGGGTTTGGTGAGTCTGGGTTCAGTGAGTCTGGCTTTGGTTGAGTCTGGGTTTGGTGAGTTGGGGTTCAGTGAGTCTGGCTTTGGTTGAGTCTGGGTTTGGTGAGTTGGGGTTCAGTGAGTCTGGCTTTGGTTGAGTCTGGCTTTGGTAAGTTTGGTGAGACAGGGTTTGTTGAGTTTTGTGTTTGTTGAGTCTGAGTTTGGTGAGTCAGGGATTGGTGAGTGTGGGTTTGTAGAGTCTGGGTTCATTGAGTCTGGGTTTGGTGAGTTTGGGTTTTTCTGACTGTAAAGTTTTGGGGAGGAGGGATAACGCCATGGGGCTTTTTTATGCAGCATAACCACGATATTTTGAACAATAGTATGCTTCTAACTTTGCAGGAACAGTTTGGGGAAGGCCCTTTTCTGTCCCAGTGCACAATGCAAGGTCCATAAAGGCACTTGGCACAGATCCCTGACCTCAACCCCTTTGAACACCTTTGGGATGAACTAGAACGGACATTCTGAGCCACACCCTCTCGTCCAACATCAGTGTCTGACCTCACAAAAGCTCCAAAATCTTGTAGAAAGCCTTTGCAGAAGAGCGGAAGCTGTTCCATATTAACGCCTACAGATTTAGGGGACGCCATAAAAGCTCCGGTCGGTGAAATGTAGAGGTGTTCCAATTATTTTTACCTTCCTTTTTTACCTTTTTACCACCTTCTCTACCAATGACTTGATACTTGACTTGAATTGACAAATATCATTCAAAATTATTCAATTGTTAGGTATTGAGAAGTTGAAAAGTGATCGGATGATTTCTGTTTCAGCACACACATACCTGGCAACCTATCAGAACAGCAGAAGCACAGACAAACGTACAAAGAAGTTGGTGGCATGGAATCGGCTATTCCAAAAATAGTGGAGTTTGGATTCCAGAATTATGTAGTTGAGAAAAAGAAAAAAAAAGAGAACAGCGATACGCAAAATCAGTGACACCAAACCGACAGCCAGCTTCTTCCGTTTATACAAAATAGGGTTTTGGTTTTCAAAAAAGAGGGCTGTAGCAACAGCAAACAGCAGATCCCAGACATTTTTTAGGTCCTGAAAAGAGAGCATGTCCAGGAAAAAGAGGACGTATGGTCACCTTACAATGAAATGCACAAAGGAAAATTTGTGGCTGCATCTTTTAAGATGACTTTATGGGAAGTCAAACACTAATGAGAAAGATTAAGTTAAGTTTAAGATCTGTTGAAATAAAATCCAGCTCTTTATGGCTGCTGCATGTGGGCTGATTTAAATGTGGAAACTGGAGTTAAGTTCCTAATGACTTGACTTGAGTTACTTGAGTATTACCACAGTAACTTGGGTCCTGTTTGAGACTTGAAGGTTGCACACAGGAGACTCTCCCACCTCCTTTAAGCACACTAGATTTTAGGCCCATCAGAACATTTAGGGCCACGGACAAAAAGGCACATGGGCGTGATTGGTGCCCTCTAAGGGTCAAACATAAACATACAGACTTCACTTACCGCTGTAGTCCTCTGATTTGGAATCCCTCCTATCCTGGTGTCTTTTCAGGATCAGAGGCTTGCTCTGAGCGTCCGTCCTGATCGCCGGTGCTGTGGTTGTGGGGCTGATCTGCATTTTTGGGACGGTGCTGAGCTCTGGGACTCTGTGCTGAGGATTCTCAAGGTCATCGGGCTTCCCAGACTCATTTTTAAGACTCTCTTGAGATGGTTTACTGGTTGTAAGCTGTTGGACCCTGTTTTCGGTCGGCGTCAGTTCCGGACGTGCTCCAGCGGTGACGGCTTGAACGTCTGTGGTTTCTTGGACAGATTCGTTTTCTTTAAGCTCCTCTCTGGTGTCTTCATAATGATCGTGAGCCTCTGTTTTGAGCTGTGTCAGGAGCGGGGGTTGAGCTGTTACCCCCGGGCTTATGGTCGTTTCAGGGAAATAGTCGTAGTCGTCGATCTCGGACGAGTTCTCAGTGTAAAGCGGGAGATGGTTGGCCGGGATTTTGTCGGGTCTGCTCTGAAAGTCCGTGTGTCCTTCGTGACGGGTGAGGTGAAGCTCGTTCTGCTCGGTGCTCGTCAGCGTCTCTGAGGAGCAATCCGGAATCGGGGAGCACATCAGGTCTCCCCCGTCGTTCGGACAGTGGCACACCTGGCACGGCTCCATATGGAACGAGTGCCCGGCTTCGTATTTCAGGTTCCCTTGGACGCACCCCAGGCGCAGACAGTGAGGACAGGCGTCCGTCTCTGACAGATCGATGCAGTTCGGAGGAACTTCGGGGCACGGGATGAACCGGCAGCTGATCCTCCCTCCACCCGCCGGACACGTGCACTCGGTGCTTCCAGAGTCCACCAGGTAGGATGCCCCTTCGGGGACCTTTCCGCTCTTAAACCCGGTGCTGATGCAGTCGTAATACTGATAACCCTCACAGGGGCAGCCACGCTGGGCACAGCTGGCACAGCAGTCGCCATCCTCCAATACCTCCTCGATGCAGTTGTCCAGAAGTGGACAGTCCACGCCGGTGCAGTCCGAGTTCTGACCGAGGCTCGCTCTGAGACAAAACGCCAACACGTAAAGAATGACGGGCCATGACTCGTGGATCTTCCTCTTCTTCATTTTGGCGCCGGTCGAAGTTCACCAGACCACCGCAGAGCTGCAGAATGGAACCAGAGACATGTTTTCAGCAACTCACAAAGAATTCAGGCAGTTCTGAAGGCACCCCAGCACTAGCAAGGTGCAGATCTGAAGTTTGTCCATATACTTTTGGCAATGTAGTTTCCAGAACCATATCCTTGCCGCATTAGAGCCTAATACTTTCAGGACCTGTTCTGATCATCTTCACAAAGGGTTTTAATTCCTTAATTTTTAATTAATTTAATTAATTTTTAATTAACCCCAGTTCAACCCGCAGAGAGGATACGGGTTTAACTCCTGCTTTTTCTTCCCGAAGCCCAGAGGAGGCGTCTGGTTCTCTGTGTGACAGCATGTCAGCCAGACGTTCTGCAGACACCTTGCTCGTGTCCTCGTGTAAAATCGTTGTATAAACCTGCTCTGACTCGTCCTCTGTCTCGGGTTCCTCCTCCTTCAGCTCAGCAGCACGATATTTAGCTCTTCAGACAGGGTCACGTGTTAGGAAATCGGTTTCTTCTGTCACGATTCAGAGAGCTGTGATTATGTGATTATTCACCGATTGATCGATATACATTTAAAACGTCAGAATAAAACCCTGAGAGTTTTGTGGTTATCGCTTCATCGCTATCGTTTGGTGTAAGGTGGATCAGGATCGCTCTCTTAACTCAGGCTTTGTAAAGTAAGATAAGTCTTTCTATCATAGCTTACTTTCTTTCTCTTTCTTTCTTTCTTTCGATATTTCTGTCTTTATTTCTATTTTATTTTCTCTTTAGCATTCATTGCTTTTTTGTCTTTTGTTTATCTTTCTTCCTTTCTCTCTTTCTTTCTCTTTAATTGTTTTTTCTCTTTAGCATTAATTGCTTGCTTCTTTCTTTTTCTTTCTTCCTTTCTATCTTTTCTTTTTAGCCTTCATTGCTTTCTTTCTTTCTTTTTCATTTTTCTTTCCTCCTTTCTTTTCTCGTTAGCATTCATTGCTTATTTCCTTCTTTCTTTCTTGCATACTTTCTTTTTTATTTTCTCTTTAGCATTAATTGATTTTTGTCTTTCTTTCTTTTTTTCTTTCTGTCTTTATTTCATTTTCACTTTAGCAGTCATTGCTTTTTTGCCTTTCTTTCTTTCCTCCTTTCTTTTCTCTTTAGCATCTATTGCTTTTTTAAACATCTCATCACAGGACTTCAGAAGCCACTTTGTTTATTTTACAGCCTGGGTGTATTTTAAAGACGATGCTGTTTTTAGTTGCTGATTGATTATTTTTAGGTGAGTTTTTATAAAGATTTCACAATAATAATCTCTAAAGGAATGGAGTTTCAGGTTTGTAAATAGTGACCATGTAAGATCTCCAGCCTTTAGAAAATCAGAGTCTGGAACTAAAAACTCTGGGATTTGGCTTTAGATGTGAGAGGATGTCAGACTTTAGATATTAGTCTTTTCTTCATGCAATCCCTTTGGGACGGGCCGCTGTATCTCGGCTCCAAAGCCCTGGTTCTTAACGACTGAATACAGACTCATATCGTCCACCTTTTGGCCAGCTCAGGCTTCACACAAAACCACAACTGGCTGGGGATCATCAAGTAAAACCAGTACTGTAATGAGGTAAATAAGGCTGAATAAGGAGAAGCAGTTAATGTACAGGACTGTAAACCTGAAGGACGAAGGTTCAAATCGCACCTCTGCCAAGCTACCACTGTAGGGTCCTTGAGCAAAGCCCATAACCCACAACTGCTTGGATTGTAAGATCATACCAGTGGTAAATCGCTCTGGATAAGAGAATCTTATCAGCAATAAATGTTTCAGTTGTATTAATAGGTTTAACCCCAGTAGGAGCAACGTCTTTAGTAGCTTCTGGTTTCTTAAACAACCATGTCTGAAGGTCATGGAAAAGATTCAAAGAAAAGACATGAAAGTGGTTCTGGTCCTGCCCTTAACCCCTCTGAAAGTCTTTGGGATGTGCTGGAGAAGACTTCGACACAAGTCAGTACAAGATCTTGACCAAAAATGAACACAAATTAAAGTTGTGCCAGACCAAATCCGAAACCATTTCTAGCTGAGCCTCTGAGTCACCCAGAAATAAAGACGGATCCTGACATGACCCCAATCTGATACACCTGCAGAAATCAGGTTTCACCCTCCAGCCTCTCTTCACCTTCTGAATGGAATCAGGTCTTACAACACCACGACTAATCCTCGGTTTAAGATCTAAGGATCCGTATGCTACCAGCGCCCATCCCAGTCCCGCCCAGGGGATTCCCAGACTTCCCTAACACCAGCCGTGAGGTATAATCCCCCCGGCAGGACACGGATCTGCTCTGGAACCGGATTCACTAAAGTGTCTCAAGAAAGAACATCTGGTTATATGTGTTTTATCTGAACTTCAGTCTTAAGAAAAAAAGTTGTTTTGTTTTTTGTTATTATTCAAATACGTTCTAAGAATAATTCAAATAACGGGGGTATTCTTATAAACATGACAAGGTAAGCATCAGATTTTTCCGCCGTCACCCCATAATTATCATATTTTCCATGAAGGGCTTTTTTTTCCTGTTATTTATGTCTTCCACCATCACCTCTATTTCTTATTTGCTAAAATAATTAGATTTGCTCGGTTTGATGTTTTTCCTCTGAGCAGATTAAACTAGTAATGGAAATAATGGCAAATAGGAATTCAACACGTAAGATAAACATAACAAAATAAAGAACACTTTCTTATGAAAATATTTATAAAAGTTTTTTTTCTTTTTATCTTCATTCTTTTCTTTTCTCTTTTTCATCTTTGCACGTTTTTTCTTAAGAAACCTTTCATGGATCCGGCCTCTGGTCTCCAAACCACTTCGGATTAAGCACTGCTCACTCTCTTTCAAAATCCGCTTAATCCTTACTCAGGGTCAGGGTTCGAACCTTCAGCACGAGGCTCAGAGCAGGAACCAAAATCGGACAGGTCAGCCTCTCACATAGGGACATTTTAGGGACGCCTAAAGAGTTTGTCTTTGGAAGTAAATGTAGAAACCCAGACATACATGGAGAACATGCAAACTACACACAGCCATCATGACCTGAAGCAGCGACTCGAACCTGGGACTGGAAGCAGACATACACGTGGTTTTTAAGCAAACCCTGTTACTGAGAATAATATTATGTATTGGGACTGGCATCCCATTCAGAGCTCCATGACCAGGACAAAACACTTTTAGGACTTTTATCCATGTCATAAAAGTATTTTTGAATGTATGAACAATTATTATACACAGGATTTTAACACTTTCTAACTTAGTTATGGAGTCAATAATGTGATTAGCACCGTATAATGTGCAGTTTAGTTATTTCAGTTGCAGCTGCTCCTGTTTCCTCATTAAATAACTTATTTTGTGTTAAACATCTTAAAAGACACCAACCTTCACAATAAAACAAAAACAAAGCTTTTTTAATTTTGAGATGCCACATCCAGATCAGATTCCAGAACCTCTGCTGCTGGATCGAACTAAATCAAACCATGACATGCAGTCATCTCAGAACATCTCAGAACATCTCAGAACATGTCCAGCTTCACCATCTTCTGATCCCCAACGCTCCACCGAACCGGTTCAAATCGTAATGAACTACGTGATAAATCTTACCTGGAGGGTTGGAGGCTCTCGCGCTGATGCTGTCCTCTCGGCTCCTTTGCTAAATGACCGAGGAACACGGTCCGAAAGCGGAGGAGCGCGAGCTCAGGAAAGGAGGAGCTCCGTTCACTCATTCATTCAGCACCGAGCTTCGTTACGAGTCGCTTTACGGAGTCGGTTTGTTAGGACGGAATCGGTTTGTGATAAACGATTCCTTTTTGATTCAGGAGTATCATTCAGAGAATGAAAGCGTTTAAAACAGAGGGTTTATAAATCTATTAGCAAATAAAGTGTGCAATTTATTATTGGTCTACATATTATTATATGTTATTTTAATGTAAACTATTACTATTAACGTATTAATTAGAAAACTATAATTCTTAAATATATCATCTAAGCCACTCGAACAGCTCGGGTTTCTTTTTGAGGCTTGGTCCTCCCATGGTTTCTTCCTTATAACGTTTAGGGATTTTCCTTGCCGCTGTCACCCTAGGCTTGGTCAGTTTGGGATTGACCTTATAATTCTGATGATAAAAAATTGTAAAGCTGATTTGAGACAATGCTCCACTTTTTCTTTCCCCCTTTTTATTTATTCTCTCCCTGATTTTTCTCTTCCTTTTATTTCTATTGGTGACGGACTAGAAACATAAATAAAAAAAGAAAAAACAAATAGATAAACTACATAAATAAATAGATTCATAAGAACAAAATTAATCAACCATTTTGAAATTATGGCGTAAATAGTACAGATTTTTTTTATGTAGTAAGTAAAAGTAAAAAGTAGTACGTTACAGAAATAATCATGTAAAAAAAACAGATAAGTAAAAAATAATTCAGTACACTAACGAGGAACGAGGGCTGTCAGGGTTCCCTGTTGCTGCACCAGTGGATAATCCACCGACCGACCTCCCCTCCCTCAGACACAGTCGGCAGGACTTGAACCCGAGTCACAGCAACCAATGTTTTATGAAGATTTGATAATAATGCTGTCCTGCTTTTTTTTAAGTACATGAATATAAAGCTTTCCTCATTGTGTAACAGGAGCTCTTATGTGGTACATGTTGTGTTTTTCCTCGCTTTAGGGGAATTTTTTTATTAAATCCAGATAACAGGGCTGCAGAAGGATGGACCAGATGTGGCATTCGTTTGATTTTGATTCCAGTTTGATTTGTTTTCTGCATAATTGAACCTCTGTGGTCTGAAAAGAGGATCCGGTTACATCCTAAAACCACAACAGTTTAACGATCGCAGGTTGCACTGGCACTGCAGGCACTACATTTCCCATAATGCCCAAATATCTCTTATCTTTTCCAAACGCTTTCACTCGGAGACATTTTTTGTTTTATTTTGTTTGATTTTCTCATGGAGTAATAGACATTGTGGCTACCATCCGCTTAGCAACCACTTAGCAACCACATATAAACAACCTAGCAACCACTTAGCAACCACTTGACCAGAAGGCAGTGCTAGGACTTATGCCATGTTGGTCTTTTTTGAGGGTGATTGTGTATCAAAGTGAATAAAAATAATCATCAGGTTTATTTGTTTATTTTGAAGGTGTTATGTGGAGTAAGACTGATAATGGTGTTCAGGTTCCAAGGACTGATCTGTGTGATCTCATCGTAGGATGCCACAGGTCATTAGATCCGATTGAGCTCTCGAGCCTGCAGAAGGTGGGCCTGATGAGGGTCGCTGTTATTCCTCATTCATGCGTGTCCTAATCCTGACTCTGTGGCGACCCTCTGACTCCGAATAATCCCCCATAATGAACCTCACAACCTCCGGTCACATTATGAGGTCGGCAAAATGATCTCTTAAATTAAAGAACTGCTATTTGAGCCTTTTGAGGTCTCAGTACACAGACCTTTTGGGGTCATCAAGGTGTCCTTGGGTTGTATTTTCTCAGTTTCGTTCAGTCATGGGCGCTGACCGTGGTTGAGTCGGGCATCATGCGCTCCCACAGGCCCAGCTCCATGACTTAAGGGAACTCTTGAAGGTGGGTGTCTCTGCCAAGGGAGAGCACAGGGCACCTTACCTCAAGCCTGACCCCTAAATTTAAATATCTTACCAATGGCTTAGCAACCAACTAGCAACAGCCTGGCAACCACCCTTGAAATTGCCATAGAGCCATAAATATTGGGACAGCTAAATTACCTTCAGTCATAAATATCTGGACAGCTAAATTATCCTTAGCCATATATATCTAGACAGCTACATGGCCATTTACCATAAATATCTGGACAGGTAATGACCCTTAGTCATAATTGTCTAGACAACTAAATGAGCTTTAGTCAAAATTATTGGAACCCCTTCACAGCTATCAAGAGACTAGCAACCATGTACCAATCATGTAGCAACAGCCTATCAACCACTGAACAATCAAGCAGCCACAACCTAGCAACTATGTAGCAACCAAATAGCAACTGCCTAACAACCACTTTGCGACCAAGTAGCAACCACATAGCAACCACATAACAACAGCCTAACACCCACTTACCAACAACATATAAACAACCTAGCAACCACTTAGCAACCATATAGTAAGAGCCTAGCAACCAATAGGCAAACAGGTAGCAACAAATTAGCAATCATTTAGCAACCACGTAGCAACCACATCGCAACAGGCTAGCTATCACTTAGCAACCACTTAGGAGCCAAGTAGCAACAACCTAGCAGCCATTTAGCAATTATTAACTGGCTTTGTCAAGCCAAATGTTAACATTTGTTCATAAACTTTCCCCCCAATCCAACTGATTAATGTAATTTGTATTAAATGCGCTTTATAAATAAATTGTACTTCTGTACTGTGTGTGGGATTTTGCTCAGAAATACTGCACCAGCCCATCACAGAAGAGTCTTGAGGGGTGTTTGGTCAAACTTTAAGTACTGTGAGGTACAGTATGGGGTAAGCATTGGTACGTTTTGGCTTTGAAAGCAAGACTCAGGGTTTTAGATCTAAAGTTCAGGCTAATAAACCCAAACACAAAGGCAGAATGAACATTGTCTCTTTTTGTGCTGTGCTTAATGAGGCTGTGAGGAATTTACAGGACCTGTAATAAAGCTGTAAGTATTGTATGTCCTATAGAACAAGAACAATGCATTTTACTGATAGCGCTAATGAACTGAGGAAATCCTGTACTACCTTCAGATAAGAACTGATAAGAAAGAGCTCCAGCAAACCCTTCTTCAGTTTTGCACATTGTACTTGTGGTGTGATCTTTGCAGATTGCTGACTAGAGACAGAGAGCAGGGACTCTCCTGAATCTGTTTCGTTCTTTAGCACAATATGTTTGTCTATTATTATAACCAGGATATGTACCTGTAGGTTTTTTACACCTAATTCCTATAATTCTGCAGATTCCTTCGCCTCATCTGTCATCTTCAACACACGCTCAAGGTGGAAGCAACAAATCACGTTTGTGTTTCAGCCTACGGCGGTGAAAGCCACGTTTATGGCAAGAAAATACCAGACGTTATGCTTTGTGTACTTAACAAAGACATAAATGAAACAGGGAGCTTAAAAACACCAGTGTGTACATGATACTGTACAGATGCTGTGATTACACCATTCTTCAACCCCAGGTTTGATACTTTTGGTGCATTTCTGGTACATTATATGATAAAATGTTGTCCTTAAAGGGGTTTATTGTTCTTGTAACAACATTCAGAGCAGAAAATGCTCACAGTTCACAGTTCATGTGTTTTTAAACCATTTCAGGAATTAGGATGCGTTCAGACAAGTTTGAAGCTTTCATGAGTCCTGTCACTTCCTTGTAAGCTTCAAACGACAACTAAAATGCAAAAACAACATACAAGTGTGTCAAAACAGGTGGTAAATGATGATCAGTATCAATGCACAAACGCTAACATCTCTGGCATACTATTTTCTAACAATGTACATGCATTTTCTTCATGTTTAACCAATTTATGACTCGTATTAAACCATTTTAACACTCATACTGCTTTACTTTCACTGGTTTTGAGTCAGTTACACAAGCAGCTCAGTTACACAAGGATAAAATCATGTAAAATGTGATATACTGTATATATAACAAATTCCATATTCAGTGAACACTTGTTTCTCAGTTGTGTCTTTAATCGTTCTCACAGTTGTGGCTTATAAAATATTCAACACTGATTTGCAGATGGGGTGCCAAACTATTTGCATAAGACTGTAGACTTTAGAAAGATCTCCCATGGAAAATTATTAGTGCTCTTTCTAAAGTAAAGACATTCCAGCATTCGCTCAATATCTGGATGGCCTACAATTTTTTTTCTCAGCTCTTTCAGGTCAGAAGTCAAGCGATGTTTCTTCTGTTGCTTCAACACTGGTGCTGTTTTTTTTGTTTCGTTTGTAGTTGACAGAGAATCTGAGATGTAGTCTCCTGTCCAGGGTCGCAGGGGGGCAGAGTCAGGCGCCAAATCCCAAACACAGCCTTGGATGGTTGAATAGCTTTGGCACTGCCCCATGCATGAGCTTCTTCAAGATGAGGTCAAGTTTTCCACCAGGTCATGAGGGCTTTGTCAAACTTTATTTGTCATTTGGATCCTTTCCAACACCTTACATCAGTGCTGGATCTCACACACACACACACACACACACACACACACACACACACACACACACACACACACACACACACACACACAGTAACATGGGAATAGGCACAGCACAAACTGTACACAACACAAACATCTGTTTAAACAAGATTCTGTAAGTTTTACACCAATGCAAATAAGGAAAAGTTGGTAAATGTAAGTAATGAACAGCAGACGAGCCATGCTGAGTCAATATCAGGTCATTAACACAAAATTTCAAATAGTGTCCTGTTTAAAGGTGCGGTGAGTAATATCAATTCAGAACATTTTCTTATATTAGAACAAATTCATGTAGCTGTTTATAGAGATATGAGCCAAAACCATGATTCCCTGCTTTAATGAATGCAGTTACCTTGTCTAGTTATGAGCAATTTACCGGCATTTATTTAAAAACTCCGAAGTACTTTGTGTATTTTTGCTTCTCGTGTCTGAAAATGTTTGTATCCTGTGTTGTTGTGGTTTGCTAAAGATGATAAAGTAATTTATATGATTTTTGTAGTTGCAGTAAACCCTCAGTGTCATGGATCTGTACCTCTTACCCTCAATAAACATTGTTTCAAAAAAAAGAGTTAGAAAGGCTTTAAAGAAATACTTTTAGCAGTATGTACTTTATACTTCTCTATATAAGCCCTACTTCAACTTTTATAGGAGCATGTTTTTATCGGATTAGCAGTACTTTTATTGAAGTAAAGAACTTGTGTACTTTGGCCATCTTTGGTACTGGTTCTATTTTGTTTGTATTTATTAAACGTTTCACTGAATTTACGTGTCTGAGGAGGATTTCAGAGGATTATACACCTACATGAAAGGGTACACTTCAGTCAAAGCATTTCAGCAGCGATAAATTGCTGTGTTTGTCTTTAAAAAATCGTGATTATCGTATTATCGAAATCGTTAAGCTAGCATGTAATTAGGCTAGTGTATCTTTAAGCACAAGGCGGCTGTCATGTACTGTACAGTAGCTGAACGGCTAGTGACTCCATTTTGTAAACAGAGTGCACTACGTAGTGCTTGAACACCTATTGTTTGTACTGTATACAGTGCGCCTAGGAAGATTGTATCTCCGACTTTGGGATACGGCCCAATTTGAACGCTATTACTACATTTCCCATGACGCAGCGCGACCGTTCTGTTGTCGCACACAACGCGATGGCGGGTATTTCTACGA
Organism: Ancistrus triradiatus; assembly: GCA_025084515.1. Lineage (NCBI taxonomy): Eukaryota > Metazoa > Chordata > Actinopteri > Siluriformes > Loricariidae > Ancistrus > Ancistrus triradiatus. The sequence continues at coordinate 113,513 of JAJAGP010001971.1, forward strand.
GAACTTTGTGGTAAAAAAAACTGTTTGAAAATTAAGCTTTGTGAACGTGCAGTTTTTTTGGGGGTTTGTGTTAAATAATCACCCGCCAATACCGATTCGATTGGCTGTTTGAAATGTAAATGCTACTACACAAGCGATTTTTAAAGCTGGCAAGTCTCCATAGAGTCGCGTGTAGCCGCTTGCACGAGACTGCCCAGGAAACTTTGAACGTCCTCCGTTATTTTATGTTTGTTAGCGGTTGTTTTCACACATTAATATGTTTTAGAGTCTCACACAATGCGCTTAGTTTTTGATGGCTCTCCTGCTCTTGTGTTATTTCTCAGAATCCTGGTTTTACACTTGAATTTCCCTCCGTTTTGTGTGAATGAAAATGACGCCCCACCACACGAGGCTCGGGGCTGTGCTACTGATTCTGCTCTGCCTCCATCACCGTCCTCTTCTCTCTGGAGCTGCTAAACTCAATATCCCCAAAGTCCTGCTTCCTCTGGCCAGGTCCACAAAGATCAACTTCACCCTGGAAGCTACTGACGGCTGCTACAGATGGTAAGATGGAGGTTAATGAGGGTAAACACCATGGTGTTTGGTCATGATCGGTCATGATCCTTAGGTCTGCATCTTTCATTTACAGCATTTAGCAGACCCTCTTATCCAGAGCGACTTACAATTGATACAATCTTACAATCCAAGCAATTATGGGTTAAGGGTCTTGCTCAAGGACTCAAGGACCCAACAGTGGCAGCTTGGCAGAGGTGGGATTTGAACCCTGGACCTTCTGCTCCAGAGTCCAGTACCTTATCTTGCATCTTGTCTCAGTCTATAGTGGGCACAACTTATTTTCATTATTAGAGGAATAAGACCTGCAGTATTAGGCAAAACAATTGTGGACGCCAAAAACAGTGTCTGAGATGCTTTCGTTTAGATTTTGGAACACAACTCTGAGGTCTGACATTAATGTTAAGCCCTCACAGCATGAATTCCAGTTCATCAGCCGAACAGAGTCTGAGATGTACAAATCCGAGTCCAGGTCTTACGGTGGGGTTTCGGGTCTGCAGTGCATGAGCTCGAGGCTCAAGACCAGGCCTCTGATTTGTGGTGTGAGGCCGAGTCTTGGTTTGGCCTGAGGCATCGAGATGGGTCTGTGGTGCCGCTCTGAGACTCGAGGCCAGGCTTCCTCGTCTGCGGTGCCAGGCCAGGTCTTTGCTGTGCGAGTCCGAAACGAGGTCTCAAGACCAGGTCTGCAGTGCGTGAGCCCAAGTCTTGAGACCAGGCTTCTGGGTCTCAGTGTCGGGTTTGAGATGGCAGTCCAAGTCTTGAGGCGGGATCTGAGGTGCCAGTCTGAGTCTCGCTACCGGGTTTGCAGTGTGAGTCAGAGGTTCAAGGCCAGGTCTGAGATTCCAGTTGGAGTCTCGAGGTCAAGTCTGAGGCATTGGTCCGGAGACCAGGCACCTGGCTCTGAGGTGCGCGAGTCAGAATCTCGAGGCCGGGTCTGAGGCCCCAGTCAGAGTCTAAAATCTGCACTGTACAGATTTTTATCGTTCTAATTTAAGAACCTAAGCGTTAGCCCCCGTTGCTCTGCAGGTCGTCGAACAGGCCGGAGGTGGCGAGCGTGGAGGCTGTGGATATGGACGAGCGTCACTGTTCCCAGAGAGCCGTCCTACAGGCTCGGTCCACTCAGCCTTCCAGACTCACCAGTATCATACTCGCCGAGGACGTCGGTGAGTCCCCGTCTGATTAGCGCGGCGCGTTCTGGTTCCGTTATAGATCTGTTACGAGTCTCTGCCGTGCTTTGCAGTGACGGGGCAGGTGCTGCGCTGCGACGCCATCGTGGACGTCATCAGCGAGATCCAGGTCGTTTCCACCACGCGGGAGCTGCATCTGGAGGATTCGCCCCTGGAGCTCATGATCCACGCTCTGGATTCAGAAGGTGAGCGTGGAATGATGCCGAACTGCAGCTGATATTTTCAAGCTTTGCTTTTTCGTTTAACTGTTACCAGCCCTGTTTTCTGAGGTATTGATTCCTCTGACCTGTGCCACATTGTTTTACCTGGTATTTAAAGCTGTTCTTGCAAGTAAATAAATAAACTAGGATTGAATACAAGACTTTTACAAAAGTTTTTGAAGGTTGCATAATATATTTGGAACGTTAAACGTTCGGGCTGAAAATGTTTTTATTTATTTATTTTTTACAGCTGAAACCTGAAAAAGCCAAAAAAAAACCTATTTTAGGCTGTTTTTTTGCTGGAAATTTTTTTTCATTCTCTCTCCCCATAGTTACTAAATGTTGTATTTAAATGTAAATATTAATATAAATAAATAACCTGTGAATATAAATTAATTTTGATATTTTTAAAGATAAATCACAATAATATAATTGTTACTATTATGTATTGTTATAAATGTATTGCAAATTTATCATTATTGCATTATAAATTGTACACTTATTTTCTAATTATATTGTTATAATTTAATTGTAAATTAATAAATAAAAATTATAAACTACATTTATTTTCTGATATAAAAATAAACAATTATTGTTTATTATTAGAAAATAAATTTATAATTTATAACAATATAATTTACTACTGTTATTATTGTTAAATTAATTGTGAGTTAATGACTTATATATTAATTATAAATTTGTGTGTATATTTATCATAATAATAATAATAATAATTAAAATTACATATTTAATTTAGTTCTGGAGTTATTTATTGTGACTAAATTTATATTGGTGCTTGAAAGGTTAATTAAGGTTATAAACATTGCTTAAAAAAAAAACCATGGCGTGTGATAAAAGCTGTTTTCTGAAGGCCTCAGGGGAACGGGTTCAGCTGTGTTTGTTTGGGGCTTGTGTGACTCACTGAGCGAAGTGTGTGCTGGATTTATGGGATTATTGTGCTTTAACCGACTGTTCTTTCTAATCAGCGTCTTGTTTTTATTGTTGTTTTAAGCTCTTGTAGTCCGTCTCGTGGTTCTGTTTTTGCACTTTGGTTATTCGTTGTTATAAAGTGCCTGAACAGCACTCGCTTCCAAAACAGCGTTTAAAGATGGTTTGCTGCATGTTTTCTAAGTGAAAGGAGGTTAAATAGCAAAGCAGTGCTGAGACCTTTGCTTATACAGAACCAAATAAATATCAACATATGGGTGTTTTGTAAAGGAAAAATGGCAAAATAATTCTATTTATTCATTTAAAAAAATGCCCTTTGTTTTTGTATGAGATCCGTTTGTGTTTTTTCTTCAGTGTTGCTCTTATTTTTGTGGTAGCTTTATATCGATTTACTGATGTGTGTGTGTGTGTGTGTGTGTGTGTGTGTGTGTGTGTGTGTGTGTGTGTGTGTGTGTGTGTGTGTGTGTGTGTGTGTAGGAAACACGTTCAGTACGCTGGCTGGTCTGGTTTTTGACTGGAGCCTGGTGAAGGGGGCGGAGATGACCACGTTCCCAGATTCCTACAGCTCATTACGGTAAAGCGACACAAATCCAGCGTAAGCTCTTCGTACAGCCTGAGAGATCGAGCCGAATCTACAATGACTCTGTTCTCCCTACGCAGTGCAGTGCAGAGCTGGGTATCGTTTGCATTTCATCAATTCCAATTTGATGAAAAATGTTTCGGTATGCAGAATCTCGAGGGGTTGCATGTGTTCCATTCTGATTGGCTGAAAGGTCCGAACTACAAAGTTCCCATACTATTGGGTCTTAACTGGCATCGCCAGTCCTATACCAGTCTAATACACGGGGGGGGGGGGGGGGGTTGGGGAGGTGCTTTAAGAGGCTGAGGCTGTGCTTTTGGCCCTTCTTGGTGAAGACGAGTCAAATCCCGACTTTCTGCCTGGAGGCTCTCCAGGTCTGGTTCTACAGGACAATGTAGAGATGTGATCCTACTAATGTAACCGCATTTCTGTCAGGGTCCTGAAGTTCTCCGAGTCGACCTACACTCCCCCGACACACATCTCTGAGATGGAGCGAGTGGGGAAGCAGGGAGACATCATCTTAGTGTCCGGCATCAAAACCGGCCACGCCAAGCTCAAAGCCAAGATCCAGGAGCCTCTGTACACGGTAACCTCACTGATCTAGGACATTAAACAGAAAAAAGCCTTTATTTCATTATGTGTGTTTAATCCTCAGGACTTGAGTACGTTTGCACTTAATGCTTTATGTCTTTAAGCTAAAAAAACCAACAACAAATCATGTGTTTAGATCGCTTTTTATGAGAAAACTTCAAAAGTTTCAACGCAGGTTTTCATGGGTGTTGGTCTGAAAAAATGTGTGTATGGTGTGTTATTTCTTAACTGAAAAAGTGAAATCTGGTCATTTCAGGCTTAAAACAGAAGCTTAGGCTGCTTATTAATATTTTGTAGGCCTCTAGGAATGTTGTGTTGTTAATGCTGCTTCTCCCTAAAGCACGTCGGAGCTGCCGAGGTCAGGCTGCTGATTTTGGAGAACATCCTGCTGAGTCCTGCTTATGACGTTTACCTGCTGGCCGGAACCTCCATCCGATACAAAGTGCAGAAAATCCGGCAGGGAAAGATCACGGGTTCGTTGAACCGTCCGTTACTGCAGAATAGTTGCATAGACGTTTATACATGGGCTGCTTCGGCTCGTTGCTGAGATGCGTCGTGACGTCCGCCATATTGGTCCAGGCGAGTCAGGCATGTAAACAAATACAAGTGAACGGAGGAGCTGCGTTTCTTCTGGTTAAAAAGCACAATAACCGAATTATTTCTCAATTAATTGTTTTTGTATTCAAGGCTTTTGATCTGCATGGAGTAGAAACTTTTGTTATCAGCATTAGGCAAGGAGACGGGGTGGAAAATAATTCCTTGTCGTAAGAAATTGCGTGGATTTGAATGGTTTTTTAGGTTAATACATGTTTAAAGGTCCTTCTATAACTTGGTGTATGAATTGTATGTTCTCGAAATGGCTTTTTTCGCGTTATTTGAGCTATTCTTTTGCCCCAGGGTCAGAACTCGGATCATCATTTGACATAAATGTAACAAAATCAACAAAAAAAATCAATTGACACCTATAAATGTGAATACGTTGAAGTCTAATAATATAATTAATTAGTAATAGATTAACAATAATTCACATTGTGTGTATAGAGTATAAATAGTATTATACAGTGTATAAAATGGAGAATACTATATTATACAACTATTCTATTACCATTCGTACTATATATTATGTACTAGTGCTAATCTATTGCTAATTAGTAGAATCCGGCATTTTTTCCAGTATAATCTAAGGAGAATTCCGGGAAGTTGCCTGGACCAATATGGCGACATGCGGACGCACGATCCAGCGGCCGATGCGGCGTCTAGCTATTTCCTTATCTTATTTTTATAAGCTGCACTCGTGTTGCAGAGCTGTCCATGCCGAGCGATCAGTACGAGCTCCAGCTGAAGAACGACGCGGTGGCTCCCGGAGGAGATTCGGGCTCGCCCGTGGCCCTGCTGGACCCGAGGACCTCCATGGTGCAGGGCGTGCAGCGCGGCCATGCCAACATCGTACTGGATCACAAGAGTATCCTTAATGAGAGCCGCAGAAAGGGTGCTTTAGTGTGAAACGCAGATTATTGACTTGTTTTTGCTTGTGGTGTTTGTGTAATAATGTGGGTTTTTTATATTTTGTGTTGGCTTTTTAGAGATGTAAAGGTTTGTTATCAGTTAAGTGATGTTTCTTTAAGCGTGATCATTCAGGTCTGGGCATGAAGGGGGCGTCGCGTTTGCCCAACAGCACCCTGTACGTGGTGGAGCCGGGATATTTGGGTTTGTAGTTTTGTTTTAATAAGGTTTAACAAGGGTGAACTTGTTTGAAGCACGATTAATGGCATCTCCTTGCTCCTATCATTTACCTTGAGAAGTAGGACGCAGCTGTACGAGTGGACGGGGAGCGCTAGGAGTGTTTATTACCTCTCTAGTAACGAATTAAACACCAAGAATGCGGCAGTGATGGCAAAATGGTGTCCCGAGTCTTTTGTGATCCTGTCCAACTCGTCCCTAAGGACTCCTAGTGAACAGGGGGCCATTTGGGACACAGCCCATAGACTCCTTCTGGTCCCGCATCTAATATGACAGTGACTGTGTTAAAGAAATATCAGAACACACGTACATTAATGACTGAGGCGCTGCGTAGTTTTTAGGCTGTAGGCTGTTCTAATTTAAATTCAGGCTGACCAATCAGAGCTCACTCTTCTCTAAATGGACCTGTGCTGTGCTGTAGTTTTTAAGATCAGTCCTGGTGAGCGCTGGGTTCTGGAGACCGGAAGAAGCTACGAGATTTTTATCGAAGTGTTTGACAAGTCGAGTAACAAGATTCACCTATCAGATGTAAGACACACACACACACACTTTTTCTATATATTTTCTGGGTTTTTGGAAGTACTCAGTGGGGCTGTGTGATTTGGGTATGGGGGGGCTGATCCCAAATCTGTGTGTTTGTCTCTGTGCTCCTGAAACAGAACGTTCGGATCGAAGCCGCCTTCCCTCAGGAGTTCTTCCAGGTCCTGGAGTCGTCTCTGAACGGGTCGTACCACCGCGTGAACGCCGTCAGGAACGGACAAACTGTGATCGAGGGCACCCTCAAGTCTGTGGTGGACCAGGTGGGTGGGTCCGGCCGTCCAGTGCTGGGACCCATGTTTGGGTTTTATACGTGGGGTTTAATATTTCAATATTAGGGATTTTTTTGGGGGGGGGGGGTTATATTTTTATTTTAGGGATTTTATATTATGTTTTGTGAGTTTTATGTTTGGAGTTTTATTTTTGAGGTTTTATATTTTTAGATTTGGGTGTTTTAGTTTTGAGGTTTTATGTTGTGTGGGGTTTTAATTTATATTTGAGGTTTTATATTTTTATATTTTTATTTGGGATTTGATATTTTTATATTTGAGGTTTTATATTTTTATATTTGAGGTTTTATATTTTTGTTGGTTTTAGGCAGGTACCGTGCATGAGCTGGCCATCCCCGTGAGGAACGAGCAGGATGTGGAGATCTACGACCCCATCGTCCTCACACCCTCCATCCTCACGTTTCCATGGCAACCGAAAGAAGGCGCTTATCAGTACACCATCAAGGTGGAGTCTAAATGAGTGAATTGCTTAATTGGCTGTTTTCATGAAGAGAGTAGATGCTTGGGACTGTACTCGATCAGTTTGATTGATTACTGGGCGGATCTGGTGACGAGGCTGTGCTGATGTAACGCAGGCCAGCGGAGGCAGTGGGAACTTCAGCTGGTCTTCGTCTGACGCCGAAGTCGCCACGGTGACGGTGAAGGGGGTGATGACGACAGTGCGAGAGATCGGCGAGAGCGCCATCTACGCCCACGACCTACGTAACCCCCTGCATTATGGAGACATGAAGGTCAGAAGCTCGCCCTCTGCAGGGGATCCGCTGAAATGCAGCCGGATTTATTCATGCTAACCAAATTCCCAAGATCTTAAGCTGCGGGGGCTCGGTGACGTGTGGGAAACGAAGTGTTACTATTGTAATATTTTAGTTCCTGTAGGGTCAAACTTAAGAAGAGCATCAAGAGTTCAATTAATGCGTTTTTAATTAAATGATGATGTGCAAAAATATGAAACAGCAGCAGGTAGAGTGCAAAAGTATGTGAGCTGAGCTTTATTACTCAGTTCGGTTAGTATTCCATTTGTGCTTGGTTATTACTCATCTGCCCTTTTAATATTCGATCTGTACTTTTAGTTTTAGTATTTGATCTGTACTTTTAGTTTGTTAGTATTTAATCTTTAGTTTAATATTTAATCTATACTTTAGTTTTAGTATTCGATCTAGACTTTTTAAATATTAGATCTGTAGTTTTAGTATTCAGTCTAGTGTTTTTTTTTAGTATTTAATCTGTAGTTAATCTATACTTTTTTTTTAGTTTGTTAGTATTCTGGATTTTTAGTATTCAATCTGTTTTTTTTTTTTAGTATTTGTTGTTTGTTTATTTAATCTGTACTTTGTTTTAGTAGTTGATCTGTACTTTGTTAGTTTGTTAGCATTTTGTCTGTAGGTTTGTAGTATTCAGTGTAGTTTTAGTATTTGATGTGTACTTAGTTTTAATATTCGTTCTGTACTTTGTTAGTATTTGATCTGTGCTTTTTGTTTTAGTATTAGATCAATACTTTGTTAGTATAGTTTGTCTGTAGTTTTAATTTGGTAGTATATGAGCCTTCCTTTGTTAGTATTTTATAGATCTCTTGTTAGCGTGTTTGGTCGGTGCTTTGAGCGTTTACTTTGAGTTTGTGATTTGTACTTTTGTTAGTGTTTGATTGGTACATGACCTTTATTTAGTTATTTATTTATTTATTTTTAACACACTTGACTGGTGGTATGTGGGGTCCATAGCGGGCGCTGTTAATAGAGTTTGTTTGATTAAAAACCAAATCCATTAATAATATATAAATACAGACGATGTGAGGTCTTAAAGTCCACACGTACTTAAACTGTAGGAACTCGGGACGTCCGGTCCTCTACCTTTTAGCCTTTTTTTTATTTTTTTATTCTCAGATTTCTCATAGGTGTTTGTATCAGTTCTCTCTCTTTCTGTGTGTGTGTGTGTGTGTGTGTGTGTGTGTGTGTGTGTGTGTGTGTGTGTGTGTGTGTGTGTTGTGTGTGTGGTGTGTGTAGGTGTACGTGATCGAGCCGGTCAGGATGGAGTTCGCCCCCTGTGTGGTGGAGGCTCGGGTGAACCTGGGGCTGGAGCTCCCTCTGAGAGGATTTTCGGCCAGCTGAGCTCCGAGGATGGAGAGAAGGTCACATTGAGCGACTGCTCTCACTTCGACCTGCAGGTCAGCATGGAGAACCAGGGCGTGTTTCAGCTGCTGCAGGGTGAGTTACAGTGGGCACAGCGGGCTGAGACCGAGCGGGTATAATGACCAGATGAATAGAGACGAGTGAGGTGTGTGTGTGTGTGTGTGTGTGTGTGTGTGTGTGTGTGTGTGTGTGTGTGTGTGTGTGTGTGTGTGTGTGTGTTCAGGGCGGTTACCCCCAGGTCAGGAGCACTGCAGTGGCGTGAGGGTCCATGCCCTCTCTCCTGGGTACACCAACCTGCTGGTGAGCTACACCCACGGAAACGTTCACCTCAGTGCCAAGATCACCATCGCTGCCTACCCTCCGCTCAGGGTGAGTCCTCTCAGCGTTCCAAACCTAAATCGGTCCGAAATACAGGCCGTTGGTTCCAACCCTGCAGGCGGATTGGTTGAGAGGTTCTAGGAGTGCCAGTGTTCCCCGATGATGGCACTCTGATCCTAAGCTCTTCAAGCATTACTCCACCCCGTACACATGTAACCATAGCAACAACCCCAGCCGTAACAAAGCAGCGGCGTTGTAATTATAACGTAGGATTATACTGATGGTTTATCAGCCTTAATTACAAACCAGGATCTGAGTTTAAGCTGCAAAGTTCAGAGAAACGACACAGTCTGTCCTTTAAACCAAAGGTCCCGGGCTCTTAATGGAGTCACAGCTCGACTGAAGATCAGTCTGAGTCCCATCACCAGAAATGCTGGAGCAGCTTCTAGCTGGGTTTGGTTTGATGGATCAGCAGAAATGTTCCGGGGGAGTTATACAGCATCAGCAGCTCCGCCGGTTCCAGCAGCTCCTTCTTTCTGATTTCCTCCACGGCGTTTGCTGGTGTTAAACTCGGCGTCTCATTAAAAACCATCCCCGGCTGATCAGAGCTTCATTCATGGATCTGTTAAGCCCAGCTCTGATTAACCCGACCAGCTGCTGATGATCTAGAACTCCGACTCTAACATTTCTGACTCAGAACATTCACATTAAGAGCTTCAGCTATAAAATTATAGTCAGACTGGTATAGACTTCTTTATTTCTTTCTTTCTGTCCGTCTTCCTTTCTCAGCATTCTCTTTAGCCTTTATTTGTAGTTTTTTCTCTCTTCTTTCTTTCTGGTTTGTCTTTCGTAGTAAAACTAGAAAGAAGGAAAATCTGAAGAGAATACTGAGAAAGAAAAGAAAAAGGCTGAAGAGAATTCTCTCTCAGTATTCTCTTTAACCTTTCTAGTTGTCTTTCAGTGTTCTCCTTCTTTTTAATACATTAAATATATCAATCGATATTTGTTTACTTTCCGTATAATAATCAGTTATTGATGAATTCTGTTCCTCTGTCTGTGAGGCTATGGCCTGTCATTACGTCTTAGTCTCGCGCACACTTACCAATGTGACCAAAAGTATTGGGACACACACTTGCATGTGGCCAAAAGGACTTGCCACATTGCAAACACTGTTGTGGTTCCTTCAGGGAATGCAGATCTAGTCTTTGATCTTCATCCATCGGGCTATCACGTAAAAGACAGTTTCTAGTTCTATGAATTATAACCAGCAAAGCTGACCCGACACCCTCAGTCTGGTATCTTGGTTATTTATCCGTACTACACGATCCCATATAGCCCTTCTAAGTGCGTACCAACAGTTTCCCAGCTGTATCGTGGGTGGTAAGTGTCTTGTATGCCCGATGACCCCTGCCCGGCTCAGATCGGGGTGCCCCTGTCCTGCTGTTATCAGATTTTGTCTGTGCTGCAGGCCGTTGACCCCGTGTCGGTCGCTCTGGTCACTCTGGGCTCCTCTAAGGACATGCTGTTCGAGGGAGGACCCAAGCCGTGGATCCTGGAACCGTCCAAGTTTTTCCGGAACCTGACGGCGGAGGATCCGAGCAGCGTCTCCCTGAGCACGACCGGCCCCGCCTCGCGCAACTTCTTCACCCACCAAGTGAGGGCCACGTGCCGCGCCCTGGGGGAGCAGGTGAGCGCCGTGCGGACCTTCTCCTTATGAAGACGTCCCTTATCTGACCGCGTTTCACTTGTGCTCAGGTTTTAGCCGTGACCGTGGGGAATCGGCCCACCCTGACCAACCCCTTCCCGGCTGTGGAACCGGCGGTGGTGAAGTTCGTGTGCGCCCCCCCGTCGCGCCTGGCGCTGGTGCCCGTGTACGCGGACGCCCGGCTGGACCTGTCCTGCCCGCTGCTCCAGCAGAACAAACAAGTGGTGGGTGATCCGTGACCGATACCTTTATGAACCGTTTGGCATACCGGATCCAGACAGAGCCTTGTCTCCGCCCCCGCAGGTTCCCGTGTCGAATTACCGCAGCCCCGAGCTGGACCTGGCGGCGTTCGACCAGCAGGGCAGGAAGTTTGATAATTTCAGCTCGCTCAGCGTGGTCTGGGAGTCGTCCAGAACGGCTCTCGCCAGCATCGAACCCGCCAAGCCCACGGCGCTGTACCTCCACGAGGAGCCCAACAAGCAGAAGAAGCTCCACGGTAGGGCCGGGTGGATCGGTCATGACACCTTATGAACTGACCGGTGAGCTCCTGTAAGCGTTTGGTTCCATTTTCAGGTCGTCAGGTGGTGACGGTCCATCACGAGTCCGGAGTGGCAGCCATCACGGCCAGCGCGGTGGGATATCAGACGTCACATCTGGAGAAGGCAGCGGTTCTACCTGGAGTAAGATCAACCAGCAAAATCTCTAACTCACCAGAGTCATTTCATTTAGTAATAAACATTCAGGCCTGCAACACATTCCAAAAAAAGTTAAGCAATTTGGGGCTTTTGATGAGATAGTCATGATTTGGTCCAAAACCAGCATCCAGTGTTTCAGCCAACTTCCATCCCAGATGCCTCCGAGCCCAGAGAAGCCGACGCCGCTTCTGGACATGGTTCTAACATAAGGCATTTTTTTAGCACAGTAACGTTTTAAGTGGTATCTGTGAATGTAACTCTGTATTGTAGAGCTTGATAAAGGTTTGATAAAGGAATCCCTTGCCCATGTGGTTCCATCAGCTATTGATGAATGACGGTTCTTGATGCAGTGCCGTCTGAGGGAGCGTAAATCAGGGCTCTTCAGGCTTTTTAGGAAATTCCTCCAGGTTCCTTGAATGGTTTAATGATATTATGCTCTGTAGAGGGAGGAATATATAAATCCCTTCCTGTCTTTCTTTGAGGAACATTGTTTTTAAGCATTAGTTGGAGATCCTGTGATCCTCTTTACTCCTCAAAGGCTCAGGCTTTCCTCTAATGCTTTTGTACCAAATCAGGATTATAATCACCTGTTTGAAATCACATCGCTATTTAGGATTTTTTATCTCATTTTTAGCCCTAACGACTTTTTTGGAACGTGTTACAGGTCTGAAATGCAGGACTGGAGGTTTATTAACAAATGAAATGAAGTCGACCAGAAAAAAAGTCCCTCACTTATGAGTGTGGTTTCATTTCCTTTAAAGCTACAGAGGAAGAGCAACTTTTGTAACCTCACACACACACACACACACACACACACACACACACACACACACACACAGGTTTCAGCATCAGGCTGGTTGTTAGTGACAACGGAGATCAACACAAAAACAAATTCAGAACGCTTTAGGAGTGATGAGCGAGGCTGATGCCAACCAGATTTCTAATTTAGTTCGTTTGAAATGAGCTTTTATTGTGTATGTCGTTTTTAGTTAAATATTGACCTTTCCTATTAGTGGCTTCTTTATTTCTATTTTACTTTATTTCTATTCTTTCTGTTGTATTTTTTTCGTTCTGTATCGCTGCATTTGGTTCTGTTGCCCGGGGCTCTGAATGCCAGTTATGTTCGTACCCACATGAAGGTCTGATGAGTAACAACAGGAAAACACGTCGACTCCTCAAGAGGCTTCAGTCACGCAGAGCTTTGTCGGTGTCACAGTTTGTACCTGTGGGTTTCATTTGGTCGTTGAGCTTTTTATAAAACGTGTTTCATGCAGACCGAAGAGCTTCAGACACGACCGAGCTAAAAAATACCAGCACAGAGTAACGAAGGGCTGCCAACAGAAATACAAACCTCCATTTTAGTCAGGGTTACACACGTTTCTTGATTATGATTTAGATTTATTTCATTCTTATTAAATTCAACTGAAAGGGAATCAATTTAATATAAAGCGTTTTTATTTAAAATGGTAATGAACAGCAGCAGAGTGCAAACAATTATTTAAATATGATCGAGGGATTCAGAATTATATAAACACAATGGAACATGGGACTTTAGGGTTGGGTATCAAAACCCAAAATTCCCAGAACTCCATACTCATTAAACAAACTGAATTTTATTTATGATCAACTGATGGATGCACTGAAAGATGCACAATTTCGATTGTTTTTTCGAGTTCTGACCTGGGGCAAAAAGAAAAGCCAATAATGAGGACGTAGTCGGAGAAAAGCCATTTAGAGAATGTTAAAAAACCTTCTACAGGTTTTATGCATTAAGTTATGAAGGCACGTTTAAATGTGTATTAACCGAGAGAAATAATCCAAATCTGTGCTTGACACAAAAAAAGGGAGTTTTTAGGAGTTTCCACCCGACACTGATTCACGTTGCTCTCTGTTGAGATTCGAAGTAACTGGAGTCGAAACTTCTTTTTGTACTCCATATAGATCAAAAACTCCTGACTATAAAAACGGCTCTTTAAAATTTTTTGAGAAATAATTCGGTTATTGTGCTTTTTAACCAGAAAAAACGCAGCTTCTCCGTTCACTTGTATTTATTTACAAACCGTTCTTGCCTGGACCAATATGGCGGACGCGCTGACGTATCGCAGCAACGAGCCGAAGCAGCTAGTGCGGCGTCTAGGTATAAATGTCAGTGCCGTTCCATGGCCAGTGTGTTTGCTTTGGATAAGAAGCGCCATCTAGCGACCATTATTATTAATAACACGAAAGCGTATTCAGTATTAAATTCAGAGCAATAGAACACTTTTTATTAGTTTCATTAAAGCATTAATTCGAGTTAATCATGAGGTAGAAATCTAACGAAAAACGCGTATGAGCTGAAGGTTCTGGTCTGTAAATAAGTACAAGTGTGAGTTGTGGAAGGACAAAAGGGTCAAAAGTACAGGAAATGGGATGCAGCCTTATTCATGACTTTTTTTTTTTTTTTTTTTTCCCTCATTTTGTTTTAATACCTAAATCCTTTCTGCTGTAGTTTGACCGTCTGACCCCGGTCTCGGCGACGCTGGACCTGCTGCTGGTGGAGGACGTGATCGTGACCCCGCAGTCCGTCTCCATTTATAACCATCCTGACGTCCGGGTACGAGCCTGTTGCATTTTAACCCTTTAACGTTTCTCTGGCGATAATAGTTACCTTTATATTATATTACACAATATTTTGCCGTTTGCCAGGCGGACCTCACGCTGCGCCAGGGCTCCGGGTATTTCTTCGTGAATACGAGCGTGAGAGGGATCGCCGAGGTCGCGTTTCAGGAGGCTCAGGGGACCGCCGAGGTGGGTGCAGGACAAGACCTGACCTGGCTTAGAACATAAACGTGAATAAGACTCTCACCGGCCGTTCTGTTCATACAAACGTCCTCTAGGTGGTGCCGGTGCGAGCGGGCGTCCTGCAGGTGATGGTACACGACCTGTGCTTGACCTTTCCCGCCCCCGCCACAGCTTCGGTGCACGTGTCGGACATCCTGGAGGTGTACGTACGCGTGGTGGATAAGGTCAGCGGATAGACGTCCCAGAATCCCACAGGTCAGACCCGTTGAGGACCTTTTAAACACCTGTGGGTTTGGGTTTGGGTTCTAGGTGGAGATCGGGAAGTCGGTCCGAGCCTACGTCCGGGTCCTGGATGATAATAAGGTGCCGTTCCTGGCCCAGTACTTCCCTCACATGAAGCTGAAGCTGAAGGCAGCCTCCAGCATCGTGTCCCTGCAGTGAGTGTCTGTGTCTGTCTCTCTCTCTGTGTGTGTGTGTGTGTGTGTGTGTGTGTGTGTGTGTGTGTGTGTGTGTGTGTGTGTGTGTGTGTGTGTGTGTGTGTGTGTGTGTCTGTGTCTGTGTCTGTGTCTGTGTCTGTGTCTGTGTCTGTGTGTGTGTGTGTGTCTGTGTTAGACTGCTCTAACACCTCCTGTCCTTTAGACCTCTCTCGGAGCACTCGGAGAAGGACACGGCCACGTTCCTGGTGAAAGGCCTGGCCATCGGACAGACCAGCGTCTCAGCGGTGGTGACCGATAAGGACGGGAGGACGGTCACATCGACCCCGCAGCAGATCGAGGTCCGACTCAAGTTTCATTTGTATCTAAACTCGGGACTCGAGCGACTGGGTCGGGACCAAAGGGGACCAAACCAGATTCACAAGGACTTGAAGGCTTTGGGTCTGCAGGTCTGTAATTGGTTGTTTATTTTTTAGGTCTTTCCTCCGTTCCGGCTGCTCCCCAGGAAGGTCACTCTGATTATCGGTGCAGCCCTGCAGGTCAGTGTGTGTGCTCTAAGAATCAATTATCTGCTGTCATAAAGCACCTGGATCTGTAGTGGTGCCCCCTGATGGTGAAAATGAGCGGTCAGCATTTTTTGTTTTGTTTTGTTGGTTTGTTAGTTGTTTTAATTCCCTGTGGTAAGCCTTTCTTTGTTTTTATTGTTTTTTTTGTTTGGTTGTTCGTCTTTATTTGGCTACTTGTTTTTTAGAGTTTATCTGGTTAGTCTGGAGGTTCAGGTGGTTAGTTTCTCTTTTTTCCTTCTTCTTCTGATCCAAACCTTGATTTTCTCTCTAACCTGACGCAGATCACGTCCGAAGGCGGCCCGCAGCCCCAGTCCAACATCCGCTTCTCTCTGAGCGACCAGAGCGTGGCGTCCATCGGTGGGGCGGGGCTGGTCCGAGGCGTGGCCGTGGGTAACGTCAGCGTTACGGGGGTGGTGCAGGCCGTGGACGCCGAGAGCGGAAAGCTGGTGGTGATATCGCAGGTAGGTTTTCCGTTTCCAGACGCTTCGGCTCGCGGGTTTATCGTCTGAAGGCGGGACTTAATGGTGCGATGCTCTCAGGACCGGGTGGAGGTCGAGGTCATCCAGCTGAAAGCCGTACGGATCCGAGCCCCCATCACCCGAATGAAGACCGGCACTGTGGTGAGCACTAAGGATCTTAATTAACAGGTCTCTTTAATTACTTAATTAATGAACTGGTATAATGACACGCCCTCGTCTGATGGCCTTTCAGATGCCGGTTCACGTGATGGGCCTAACGAGCAGCGAGACCCCGTTCTCTTTCGGTAACGCCCTGCCGGGGCTCACCTTCCACTGGAGCGTGACCAAGAGGGACATCCTGGACCTGCACACCCGCCACTCAGAGGTGAGACCCCGCCCACTCGGCCCGTTAAATTAATATAATTAATTAACCCCCAAACGACTGGGTCCTAATTAGATTTAAGGCAAAACATTTAGTGGGGTTTTTTTCTCTGATAAGAATTCTGGTTTATAAAGCACTGAGTGTAAGATGATTTTGCTTAATTTTAGAAAACTTTACCTCATTCTAAGTAATTTCGGGCTCAAATTCTGAAAAAATAAATGTCACCGGTCAAGTTATTCTAATTCTTCTTAATTTAAGATATAAAATTGTCACTTGTTAATCATTTACTAATTAGTACTAATTAATTATTTTCTTATTTTAAGAATTCTTTCTAAGTAAAGTTTTTCTCACTGGCCAATATTTTTTGCTTAATATAAGCATTTTCATTTCATTTTTTATATACATTTTCCAGTTGTTGTAAACTGTTTTGCAGTGTGTAACAGGAGAACGTTGGGCTGTCTCCTAAACACCAGACTGACCCTTTGGGGAAATACTTTTTTTTTTTTTTTTTTTTTTTTTTCTTTATGATTTGTTGGGGGTTTTTTTGGTTTGGTTGTTTTAGTTTTTTGTTTTTTCGATGTATGGTTAATGGTATTTGTTTGGGTTTTTAAATAATTGTTTAGCTGGCAGTCCTTTTGTTGGGTCAGTTATCAGTTGTTTTTTTTTGTATTATTATTATTATTATTATTATTTTTATTTTTTTTTAATGTTTTGCTGTTTGGTTAATTGTTTGGCTTTTTTTTTGGTTGTTTATTTGTTTGCATATTTTTGGGGGGGGGTTTGTGTGTGTTTAGCTGTTTGTTATTTTATGTTTTGTTGTTGTTTGTGTTCATTAGACTTACAAGCTGGGTACAATCTACACTCACTGATGTTAAACTGAGCCTGATCCTGCTGCTGTTTTAGGTGTTTTTTTTTTTTTAATCCCTCCTTCATCCTCCTCCTCCTCCTCCTCTTCCTCAGGCCTCCGTCACGCTCTCCTCCGAACATAACTTCGGCATGAGTGTGTTTGGTCGCAGTAAGGGCCGTACGGGGCTGAAGCTGGTGCTGAGAGCGGCTGTTCCAGGCTCTGGGCATCTGGAGGGAAACAAGCTGGAGCTGAGCGATGAGATCCAGATCCAGGTAATAACTGCCCCAGACACACACCTGGTGGGGGGGTGGAGTTAGAGACGCGCTGTGTGTGATACGAGATGTGAGCGTGGTAAAGTGAAAGATGGGGGACGCACGAGCGGTGTGTGTGTGTGTGTGTGTTGGGTCTGGCTTTCTGAGTGTCTGGTTCATTTGTTTTTCTCTGTCAGGTTTATGAGAAGCTGCAGCTGCAGCTGCTGAGCCCGGAGGTGCGAGCCGAGGAGATCCTCATGTCCCCCAACTCCTACTTAAAACTGCAGACCAACCGGTGAGCACAACGGACTGGGTCATGCGGTCTCTCTCGCGCCTTATCGAAGCGCCGACGCTATGCGGCCTGTAGCTGCTGCCTTATATGGGCGTGTTTTTAAATACTCCTCATGCTGTGTGCTCAGTGATGGCTTGGGGGCGCTGTCATACCGCGTGCTGGACTGTCCCGATAAAGCTCCTCTCATCCACGTGGACGAAGGAGGCCATCTGAGCTCTGGCTCTCTGACCGGCACGGCCTCCTTACAGATCACGGCTCAGGAGAGCTTCGGCGTGAACCAGACAGTCGTCCTGGCCGTCAAGGTACCGCTGGAGCCGGAGTTCGTACCGGACCGTGCCTCGCCCCCGGTGCTGCTGCTGCTGGTGTTTTCAGTAACGGCGTGTTTGATCTGTGCAGGTGGTGACGGTGTCGTACCTGCGGCTCAGCACTGCGCCTGTCCTGCACGCGGCTCCTAAGGACAGTCTCTCCGCCGTCCCTCTGGGGACCGTCCTGACCTTCAGCGTCCACCTGCACGACAGCAGCGGAGAGGCCCTGCACAGCCACAACTCCCACCTCAAGTTCTCCACTAACAGGTACAGCTCGGCATGCCATAGTCGGCTCCTCCCAAAACATACAGAGGACCGGCACGGTGTAGTCCCGCCCTCCCACACCACAGACTGGCGACTCGACTTGTTCCCCTCAAAGACCCAAGAATCGATTCTGACTTGGACCCTCACACAACAGACTCAAATCAGACTCGAGATTCAACTCCGATTCCCTTGGACTGACTCAGACTTTGACCGGACCGTCCCAGACTCTACTCGCACAACCCAGACTCGAAATGGACTTGAACTTGAATTACCGACACTCAAGTTGGACTTGACCGACCCAGACTTCAAACTTAACATGGTCTTCAACTTGATCCACAGACTTGAGACTCAACTCAAACTCACAGACCCATTACAGACTCGACTCAAATTAGACTTTTGATTTGACTCCCACTCCCACCCTGGAGACGCAAGTTGACTCGGACTCACTGTACTCACTCAAGACTCGACTCCGATCAAGATTTGGCTTGGACTCCCTCACTGTGGTCTTAACTTGGACTCGCGTTCCTCAGGGTCGAGCCTCGACTTGGACTCTCTACACCACAAACCGGAGACTCAACTCAGACTCACCCTCCACAGGCTGAGACTGGACTCCGCCTTGCACTCAGATTTGACTTGAACTTGTACATCTCAGACTTTTTACAGACTTGAGACTCAGATCGGATTTGACTCCGACTCCCACGCTACAGACACAAGAGACTCGGCTCGGCCTCACGCCACAAACTGGGACTTGCACAGCAGAAAGTCGAGACCACTCTCAGGCTTTATTTGGATTTGTATGCCAGGGACTTTGCCTGCCTCAAACTGGTATGCCAATGACCCTGAGTCGAATCAGGTGCTCATGCCGGAGCAGTGAAGATCCCGGTGTGCTAATGTGAAGATGGAGAGTTTAAATGCCAGCACTAACTCTGTAATAGCCTTTAATCTCTGGATGGGAGCTTCGGGTTAATGCTGTTCGAACTGTTTGTTTCACGAGGAGGCATTCGTACACTGAGACTCCAAATCTGTCTGTCTGTCTGTCTGTAGGGACGACCTGGTGCAGGTGGGGAAGGGGGTGAGGAACGGCTCTCTGACCGTACGGACGGTGAACGTGGGTCTGACCCTGCTGAGCGTCTGGGACTCGGAACAGGCCTCTTTGGTCGACTACGTTGCTCTGCCCGTCCAGCACGCCATTCAGCTTGGGGACGCCCACAGCCTGGTGCCTGCCGACGTGGTGTGCTTCTCGGTTCAGCTCGTCAGCCCTGACGGTGGGGGTTTAACCATAACTCGTCCGTCCTCGGCATACTCGGTGTGAAGTTCGGTTATAAATTCGGAGCTTTGTGTCTTTAGGACTGTCTGGAACCTGGAGCTCTTCCTCCAGCGCCATCCTGGAGATCCATCCCAGCACCGGCGCGGCCGTAGCCAGAGACGTGGGGACGGTTACCGTCTATTACGAGGTACCAGGACAGCTGCGCACCTACCGAGAGGTGAGACCGGGCATGTGCTGTGGTGAGCCAAAGGGGTCACAAACTCCACGTCTTTAAAAACTGAGTATCTGACTGCTCCTGTTTGTGTCAGGTGGTCGTCGGTGGCGTCACCAGGACGGCTGCCATGGTACCGTCAGGAGCTGGGAGGAACGAGAGGGAGACCCGGGTTCTGCTGACCACCAGAGAGCGAGGGACCAACCTGATAGGTTCGACCGAACCCTGCAAAATCACCAAAATGACTTGATTTGGTGTTTATAAATGTTTCACAGCTCTTTGTTCTCAGGAAACCTGTGGGAGCTTCGGGCCGGACACCAGGGTGATACCGGCATGCGTTCGTTAGCCAAGTCCTTTATAAAAGCTATAAAAAATATCTTTGATCTTCCGTGTTGTTCCTAATCCTGTCTTCGATCCTCTTCAGTGTCGCGGCTGTAACCTGCGCAGGTCGAAACAATTCTTGTGACTTTCCTAAGTAATGACGCGGCGGCGCTCGGTTTTCTCGCAGCTGTGCCCTTTATATTCACCATCCAGCAGGGTAGACATGGTGACTCTGGTACTGACTGGTTTGGGACCCGTCCGGGTAACGCATACGTTCTCCCCGTGCGCAGGAACCTGCTCGGCTGCGCAGCTGGAAAGCGTCGCCTCTTTGCATCCCGAGAAGTCGGTGGGCTGCCGCCTGCAGTTCAGCAGCGGCGCGTTGGATTTCTCTGCCCACGACGTCTACCACACCCACACCACCTTCGATACGGCCACAGGTCTGAACCTCCCCGGCTTTGGGTTTGGGTCGGTATTTGGGTATCTTATACAGGACTGTTTGGGTCCCTCAGGTCTGTACAGCTGCGCTCTGACCCCCGGGCCCATGACGGAGCAGCAGATCCAGGCCCTGAGCGCATCCGGGGGCAGGGTGACGGTGCGGGCCGACGTCGAAGGGAGCCGGTTCTCAGGAGAACGAGTCGCCGCGGAGATCCAGGTCAACCCGGGCTTCTACTCGGACCGGACCCACGTGATCCTGAGCGACCCGCACGGGGCGGCCGACCTCACCATTTACGGGTCGTCCGCCCTGCTACAGCACCTCCAGGTATCTTCCGGTTTCTTTCTTATTCATAATCGGGCGTCGTGCTCTAGGTGTGACCTTTGCACGTCCGTCAGGTCAAGTCCAGCTCGCCCTGCGTATCGGTCCAGGAGAGAGAGGTTTCCCGTACCTACCCCAGCTTCGTGCGCTACACGGTGGCCCTGGTGTACCCCCGGGACGTGACGTCCGCCACCCTGACAGTGACGAGCTCCGCCAGCGAGCAGCAGCTGCTGGTGCCCGTCACGGTCCTGCACGGGGCCGGGGTTGCCCCGTCCGGCAAAGGTGGGTTTTTACTCCTCGTCCGCTCTGGTGCTGATGCGCGATGGTGAGAGGTCTGAGGTCTGAAGCTGTTCTGTTGTGCAGTGGGCACGGTGCGGGGCGAGCCCGTTGGCATTCTGCAGCAGTTCATGGACTCCTACCAGGTCATATTCTTCACCCTGTTCGCCCTGCTGGCTGGGACGGCGGTCATCGTTATTGGTAAGCGCAGACTCTCTTCTGAATAACGCAGTGACATGTCGGTGTAACCAGCGTGTGGCGCTGTTTATGAACGCAGCAAACGTGGGCCGTGCGGCAGCAGGGCTCTGCAGGGCGGGCGTTTGGCTCAGGTTTGCGCCTTATTTTTAAAGAAATATTCACCTAGGAGTGTTCCATCAGGTCTGTCTCATTACCTCCTGAGTGCCCTCGCTGCCTGCTCCCTCTGTAGGGCGCTCTTAATACTGAGATATCCCGAACTGAATCGTTAGTGAATTGAATCGGGACCTTGTGAATCGGATTTGAATCGAGCTAGCGTGTGCAATGAACCGTGGTGTTGCTTGCGGGTCATACCGTGTGTTCTGTCTCCGCCCCTGCCTGCTCGTGTGACTTGGGGAATCTGATCTGCCCTTTGCAGTGTGTCACGCCGCCTTCTCTCCGAGAGACCAACCGGTGCATCCTGCCTTCATCCAGAAAACCCCGCCCCCTGGTACTGTACACCCTATCGGCTTCCTCTGCATGATTAAAGGCATTGATTTGCTGCCGTGTGATTGGCTGACGATATTTCTATTAAAACAGTTGTACCTTTTAAACCTTTGTTCTTTCTGCAGCCACGCCCATCGGGAGCCACTTCAATCACTCCGCCTCCTCAGACCTGAGGACCAGCCCCAAACTGCGCCTGTACTCCCCGGACTATAACTCCCGGTGAGGATGGGGATGGAGCCACGGAGCCTCGGCGCCCGGTCTCAGGCCCCCCGGCCTTTCAGAAGTGCCTTTAGTTTTGTTTTGTTTTTTTGTGAACGATCACGCGGCAGCTCGGTTTATTTAAGCGCTGATTGTCGTTTTGCTGTGCTTAATTATTTTTTTTGTTTTATCCAACCTGTGAACGTAACTCAGGTCAAACTCGGGACTCGCCAGTACTTAGGATGTAGCGTAGCGTACCCTAGACCATCGTGAATAGTTCCTCCACTGAATCATCGCAGCTATGCAACGCTTAGAATGACGTTTATTTTAAATCTGTGACGTTTCCACTGATCAGAAATGCCAGAAAAGATAAAAGTGCAGCTTCTCGCCCCCCCAGATGTGAAACTCGTGTTCCTCAGCTGCGTAAGTCTCAGGTCCAGTTGGGTCCGGAAGTCTGAGTCCACCACGAAGAGCCGGTTTAGAGTTTAATCATGTAGGGATTTTCGTGTCTGGTGACGGCAGACCCCTTCCTTTCGTTCCTTAATCCTGTCGGATTAAGCAGGCTCCATCAGATCAGGATGATCGGTGCAGCCCTAAGCCTGGTAATGAGCCTTAAGCGTATCCTCGCCACAAGGGGGAGCAGTGCTGTGACGTGGACTTATTTCATCCTTTGTTGTTTTAGTTTGGTTTGTTTTGAAGTTGCTTACATTCTAGGAAAGAATAAATCTGCGTTTGGTAGTAGTTTTTGTGCGTTTTGTTTTGTGTGTGTGGTTTTTGTTAGCTGTAACTGACATCATACAGAGGGAAGCCTAATGGCAGGCAGTACCTTTTTTTTTTTTTTTTTTTTTCCTTTTTTCTTTTTTATTGGATTATTTTCATTTCTTTTTATGTCCATATAGTTTCCATTAGCTAGAAAAACGCTTTAAAACTCCCGAAACTCCCGCCCGTCTGTTTTGGTTCTGCTTTTATGTTGAAGTAATGATGTTTGCCTCGTGTCCTAGCTCACGCCGTGTCGTATCTGAAAGCTGTAACGGTCCTGACTGAAATGTAAAAAGAGCAGAAAGAAAAAGTAATGGTACCCACCCGTCAGTTTTGGTTAACTTTTTAGTTATTTATTTTGTAATGATTGTTTATCATTGTTGTGTAAATTTCTTTTTGTAGTTTCCGTAAGCCTTAACAATCCTGAGGGGGGTTTTTTTTTTTTTGGATCCCGGCTTTTTTCAAGATTAATGACCATTGTCTAATGGTAGTTGTGTAGCGTTTTATTTATTTATTTTAATTTCTATGAACTATAAGAATCCTAAAAAGAAAAGTAATGGCATCTGTCTGCCCTGTTTGGTTAGCTTTTTTGTTTTTCCTTTTTAGTTAGCTTATTTCATTTAATGATCATTGTGTAATTGTATTTCATGTGATCTTTTTTTTGTTTGTTTGTTTGTTTTTTTTGTAGTTGATGTGAACTATAACAATCCTGACTGAATTTAAGAGACAGCTAAGAAAGATTGGAATCCCGTCCATTTTTTGTTTAATTGTTTTTATCATTGTTAATCTTTTTTTCTTTTTCTTTTGTAGTTTTTGAGTGCTATAACAATGCTGACTGTATTCCACTGCTTTTTTTCTTTGTTTGTTTTTATTTTATTACAGTAAGGATTGATTTCTATTGGTGGTTTGTGTGGGGTTTTTATTGTCAATGTGTTTTTTTTTTTTTTTTTTTTTTTTTTTTTTTTTTTTTGGAGTTTCTGAAAGCTACTCAACAAACAATCTTGACTGAATTATACAGACAGGAAAGAAAAAGTAATGGTACCCACCCACTTTTTTGTTTTCTTTTAATGATCATCCTGTGGTAGCTTGTGTTTTTTTTATTTAATTATTTTTCTTTAGTTTATGAAAGCTATAACAGTCTTGACTGAATTTGAGACAAGAAGGAAAAAGTTTTTTTTTTGTTTGTTTTATTCATCTTGTGTACCCAACATAGTTTTGATTAACTTTTTTTTTTTTTTTTTTTAAGTTAATTTAAAGTATAAATGGATTTCGGTATCATGTTGAACACGCAGCGATCTGATTTGCTTGAGTTCGTTTTAAGGAGCGCTGCGTCAGAGTAACCTCATGGACACATCCCAATGCATCGTGGGTAACCGCAACTTAGTTATTTATCTTAAGTTGCGTATCCTGGGAGACATGGAGCTCGTACGTAATTGGTTCTGGGTTGCAGCTTAGCAGAGTTGAGATTTGTAGTGCAGTGGCCCCTCCCTCAGGATCCCGTCTGACCCCGTGCCCGCTCTGTGCCCGCGTTTGTTGGTGGACTCACACTTTTGGACCCCAGTTATGATGTGAATCGTTTTAATCCGAGTTGTTTTTGATGTTTGTACCTCAGACTCGGTTCGTACTGATTTCAGCCTCTCAGACTGCAGCGGGGTTTAAAATGAAGATTTATTTTATTTTAAGGAACAAAAAGCTCTCTGTGAGCTCTCTGATCAATGTGAGATATTTCTGAGGAATGTAATTATTCTGGTTGGAACGCGTTCAGATTCTAACGGTCATATCAGAAGCTTCTGTGACCGGTCAGTGTTTGTTTTGCTTAATAAAAACCCTTTTAATGCTGCTGTTTGTCTCTGATACCGTATGGTTTGTGTGAGGGGATAATCATGGCTTGTGTATGTTAGTATTACACAAATTACAATTTCATTATATAAATATATAATTATATTTATAGTAGATAAATATTATTAAATATATGTAATAAATATAATATTATAATGAATACATATATAAATAAACCATATGTATTGAAATACGTATTTTATAAATAAACATGAGTATATGTTATAAGTATACTAAATAAATATATACATGTAAAACAAATGTTATTGAATAACACTGGAATAAATAAAAATGGAGAAGTAATGTTCAGTATATTTAAATGATGTTTGGTATAAATTATCAGTATGTTTGAAAAAAAATGCTATTGAATAAACAAACAAATAAATAAATGTAAAATGAAATGGGTAATAGGTTAATAAAAAGAATAAACAAAATGTTAAGATAATTAATGTCATTTTACAATTATATATAATATATAATAATAATAAAAATATAATATAACAAATATTAAAATGTCATAAATATAATTTAATTAATCTTAAGTATATTTAATAAACATAAATATGTATTATTATTGTTCCCAAACATACTGATAATTTATTCCACATATTATTATTTAAATATACTGTATATTACTTCTCCATATTAAGCATTAATGAATTACTAACACTTAAAATACGTTTCCACTGCCTTCTTTATAATGCTAAATACTAATAGTAGATAAAGTAAAATTAGACAAATAATTTTAAGAGAAGTTTAAAAATCTGGAGCCATTTAAACCAGCGTGAGGTTACTAATCCTGCTGTAATTAATTATAAAAAAAAATTGGTGATCAACTGTAAAATACAAGAATTAAATTTATTCAATAGAATTTATACATTTGAATATATAAATGTAATAAATAGAATTTTATAAATAATTTAGATGATTAAATTGTTAAAGCATGAAAATGTAATAGAAACATTGACGTTATGTTTTTATATTATATTAAGGATTAAAACTAAAATAAATAAAAGTAAAATAAAAATCACTTCTTTTACATGAATATTAAGAACGATTAAGGCGTGGCTTACACTTTCCGTGGTCGGTTATGCGGAAATAATGATTATTAACTGCGATTTAGGAAATGAAATTAGATATTTTGTTGAAAATAAATGATAATCTTAAAGGTCTTTAGAGAATTTAAGGCATTACTGCAGTACTGGCGTGGTTCAAAACACTGTGACGTCAGCGAGGTGAGTCGACTCTGGTTCGGATCAGTGTGTGGAGTGAGAGCAGATCCCCTGAGCTGGGCTGAGCTGTGAGAGGAACTCTCCGGGAGCAGCAGCATGGCTGTGCGGAGGAACCGGGCTGCTGCTGCGGGTTCAGGGGCGCGTGCCGGCCGGGTGTGAGTGGGTTCGGTTCGCGATGGAGAGTGGCGGTGAGAAGAAGAACAAAGCGCTGGAGTGTCGGTCCGAGCTGAACCGGATCATCGGGGCGCAGCGCGAGCAGCTGGAGCGCCAGAGAGCGCGCATCGAGGAGCTCGAGCTGCAGGTGACCGAGCTGCGCGGCCGCAACGCGCGCCTTCAGGAGGAGTACCAGAGGCACCTGCTCACGTGCAGCCACGGTGCCGTCGCCGTCGCCCTGCCCGCCCTGGGGACCATCCCGGAGAGGTAAGCCGTTCCTAAAAAAGTTCATGTTTCCTGAGCGGGTTGTGGGTTCGGGGAGGTCGCGTTTAGGACCGCGTTCTGTATTTTTGGGGTTTGTAAAACAGAAAGTCACGCGCTTTTTGTTTCGACGACCGTATGCAGCGTCACAACTTTTGTTTGCGTCGAGAGTTATGTTTATTTTTGGTCGACATCTTGTACTGCCGTGTGTTGAAGACTTTCAGTGGGGTTAAGGTCAGGCCTCTGGGGCGACAATGGTTCCTCATAATCCCAGAATCATTCAGAGCCCGATTCAGCTTGGCGTCTGGGCACAGCCAGCTGCTTCAAGATATTCCCACAGAACGTCCTTGATCCTCGACCTGACCAACAGGCACTAGGCATGATCACTTACACACCTTCTGAAACTCAATAACATCTTCAGACAGGGTGGTTTAAGAAACAAGAAGCTACTAAAGATGTTGCTCCTGTTCGGGTTAAATGTATTGTTAAAGCTTAATTTATTAAAGAAACAATAGTTAAAACAAGTAGCCACTTTTTTTGCCCAGGAAGTGTATATTCCATATTATTGTATGTTATTCATATATATAGATTAGATTTAATTATATATATCATACTGTGCAAAAGTCTTAGGCCGCCATTAGTTTAGATATACTATTGTTTTAGTAATGGTATAATGACTCTATTTATTTCTCAGTCTCTTTATTAGAATGCAATCAGAAAATACAAAAAATTTGTATGCAGCATTAAAAATAAGGTAGAATCCTGACTCTTGAATCAGGGATACATATTTAGTGAAACATTCTGTGGATGTGGGGGTCGGTGTGTCATTACCAAGTAATTTTTGGCCCTTTTTGTTAAAGTAAACTGTGCTGCTTAGGCAGGGTGAGAAGGTGCTGTGGTGTTTGATCTGCGTGGTGTTTTGACCACAGTTTGTCGCAGACATTTCATTAAGGTCTGAGGGAGTTGGGATTTCTTGTGGGAAAGTGGTGTGACGTCTCAGCACAGGTTATGTTTCTTCACCCTTACGTTATTTAACCAAAAAGACGTGCCCTGTTTTGCGCCTTCCCTCACAGCTGCTGATAATTTTGGATCTGATTCTGCTGGTCGGACAGATGTTTTATTTTGTTTAATCCTGTGTCTCGGTGTTTGGATCTTGTCGAGCTCTAATGCTTGAGGTCTGAGCTGGAGAAAAAGCTCGAGGGCTTTAATTAACACCGTCCTCGCTGTGAAACTCTTCGCTCAGGACACCGAGGTATTTTAGCCGGCGACAGAACCAGCGTGAGTGTAAGAGCGCAGAGTCACGTGTGATCCATATTCATAGGACCTGATTTCACATCGTCATCTGATCAACACGACTCATAATCATGAGAGTTTATTTAGACGATGCCTTAGAGAGGAAGAGGTCACGCGGTAAATTAGACCTCTGGTCGAATGGCGTCCTGTTAAACGCACGCTCAGGAATATTGTCTGACATTTCAGACAGAGGGACCGGTAAGGAGTGAGACCGACGGATAGACGTAGGGACGGACGATGGGAAAGAGAGGGGTGGATGGGAGAAAGAGAGGTAGAGAGAAAGATGAATGGACAGAGATAGAGACACAGATAGACACAAGGACAAAGAGATGGAGGGACAGACAGCCAGGGAGACGTTTGGACAGAGGGACGGGCAAACAGAGAGTAAGAGAGACAGATGGATGGACAGTGGAAGAGTGAGACAATCAGAGAGGGAGGGACAGACAAACAGAGAAACAGAGAAAAAGAGAGACAGAGGTCAGGGCAGATGGAGAGGGAAAGGGAGAGAGTCAAAATAAAACAGAGAGAGAGACGGACAGAGAGAGAGAGACAGAAAGAATAAAAGGGATGGAGACAGATGGACAGAAGAGGGAGAGACAGGCAAAATACGACAGTGACGGACGGAATAAGAGAGAGATGGACATGGATAGTAAGAGAGAGACGGGGAGGTACAGAGGACGGCATTGATGGAAGTGCAGACAGAGAGAGATGGAATAAAACAGTGGCAGACAGAAAGACTAAGAGAGAGACAGAGGGAGAGACAGACAGAATAAGACAGGGACTGACGGAGAGGGAGAGACGGAGGGCGGCACCATTGGACAAGCAGAGAGCGAGAGAGACAGAATAAGACAGAGAGGGAGAGACAGTTGATCAGACAGGTCAAAACACACACACACTCTGCCTGAGCTAATAACACACAGTGTGCTGTCTGTGTGTGTTGTACCCGTTGTGTTTTGTTACCAGTTTTGTGCCCCGTGTGTTTTTCGTCCCGTTCTGAGCCCGGAGCTTCTGTTCCTGTTTCATCAGTCTGCACTAATAAAGCTGCAGGATTCGGTCCGTGTGCCGCTCGGGTCCATTTATTAGCGTAAGGTGGAGGTCCAGACTGAATACTAATGCCCGTGTTACTGTGGCAGTGCCCGCAGGCTGCATGCAGATCAGATCAGGTCAGATGTCCTTCTATAAGATCTCATTCCAAGACCATAAGCATCGGATTCCACTTCTGTGGAGTTTGCATGTTCTCCCCGTGTCTGTGGGTTTACTCTGGGTTTGGTTAATTGGTCTCTCTAAACTGCCCCCCACTGTGAGCGTGTGATTAGGACGGTTATAACTTTACTTCTGTCACACATGGTTAGTGATACTGGTGTGAGATTAAGTAAGTAAATATATAAACTAAAACCAGAAGGACCTGGGGATACCGACTGCTTTAGGTCGTTCCAGGGTTGTTGGATGAGGTTCCGATCTTCCACATGGTTCCAGACTATTTCTGTATGGAGCTCACTTTGTGCTGAAAAAGGAAAATGACCTTCAGTTTTACCACCATGTTACCAACTTCCATCTAGTTTTCCACCAATCTGACCTGCAGGTTGCCCACCAAGTCATGTACCAAGTCGCTTATCAAGTCTTCCACCAAGTCTTTATCCAAGCCAACCAACAGGTCATGTACCAGGTGATCCACCAAATCTCCTAAGTCATGTACCAGGTGAATTTTTGTTTGTTTGTTTGTTTTCAAATTTTTCACCAAATCATGTACCAAGTTTTCCACTAAGTTGCTTACCGAGTCACCCACCAAATTGCGTACCAGATAATCCACCAAGTTGTCTACCATGTCATGTACCAGGATGCCCACCAAGCTTTCAGCCAGACCTCTATCAGGTCACCCACCAAGTCACACAACAGGTGATTTATCAAGTTTTTCACAAAGGCAACCACCAGCTTGCCTACCAAGTCATGTACCAGGTGATCCACCAACTCGCTCCCCAGGTGAATGTTTTAAGTTTTTTGCTAAGTCATGTACCAAGTTTTCAACCAGGTCGCCCAGGAAGTCATGTTCTAGGTCGCCCACCAAGTAGCTCACCAGATCATCCACCACATTTTCAACCAAAGCAAGTCGCCCAAAAAGTCACGTACCAGGTGATCTACCAAATTACCCTCCAAGCGAAACCAACTGTAGAGAATGTTTCCACCATTCCACAGTCCAAGGCTGGTGCTTTAGACCACTGCAGCCGGCCTAAGCTTGTCTTGCTCAGTCTCTGAGGACGTCCTTGTGCTAACGTTACTTCTAGATGTTTGAATTAGATTTGATCATCATCTTACTATTTTAAAAGAGTCAAGTCTAAAAATCTGGATTTGCATGACTAGTATTCTGTTTGTTTAACAGTTTTTATTTACGTATAAAAGACGAACGGCTTAGCAGTCACTCCGAGGGGCTGTTCGGATCTGATTACAGGAAGCTGGAGGTTTGGGATGGTCGGATGGGGTGTGTCTGAGTGTGTGAGATGTTGTATGTAGAACGAGCTTCAGTTTCGGATGAAGCAGGCGGCGAATGAATGAGCAGCTGCACTGGATCGGGGGTAAATGTGGGGTGGAAGAGGGTGTTAACTGGCCTCTACTGCCAAATGGTCATTGACATGATGCTTTTCCTGTGGGCGTGAAACCAGCTGCACGCCAAAGGGATTGATCCACGTTAGGATGCTTTTATTTAGAAAGATCGGTGAAGGTTAGAAGACCGAGTGGACGTGGGACCAAACTCTAATGGTGCCTCACACGGGGCACCAATAAGTGCATCACTGCGTTATTCGTAGAAGAATCTGTAGGACGGCAGGTGCGTTTTTTTATTCTATACCATGTATAATAAATCAAAGCCATGAGGTCCTGTAGGATTTATTTTTAGCCTTTCTCTCTCCCACAGTGGCTTCAATGACTCTAAATTTTTAATAACAGTTGTTTTTGGTAATACGATTCCATTTCCTTGATGTTATTAAAGCTGTTAGAGAATCAGGGTCATCCTTAAGGTCAGGACTTGTCATCTCTGATCCCTCGGCACTGCAGCAAGAACCGTCATTCATCAATAGCTGATAGAACCACATGGGCAAGGGATTCCTTTATCAAACCTTTATCAAGCTCTACAATACAGAGTTACATTCACAAATACCACTTAAAACGTTACTGTGCTAAAATAGTAGCCTTATGTTTAATCGTGTTCGGAAGTGGCGGCGGCGGCAGCTTCTCTGGGCATCCTGGATGGCTCTGTCATGGTATGGGGTCAGGTCAGGACCCTTGGTAAAAGTCATTTACACTTTAGAGGAACATAAGCCACCTTCAAGACGACGACATCTCCAGGGACGTCCATTAATTTTTCAACAAGACAAAACCAATGCAAAACCACATGCTGCACACGTTAGAGAGGGTACGAGTACTGGACTGGGGTTCTGCATTCCTGACCTGTCCCCAGTAGAGAATGTGTGGAGAATTTAGAAACGAAAAATGCAACGACCATGACCCGGTACTGCTACACAGCTTAAGACGTGTTTGCAGGAAGAACAGAGCAAAATAACCTCTGAAACCTGAATGTTTTAGCGTCCCAATATTTTTGGGATGTGTTGCAGGCATAACAGAAGCCAGTGGAGTCGAGCTCGGTGTGAATCAGCGCTGCCGCAGTCCATAAACCTTCAGCGTGGCCTAAATGACTGCGGCTGCACGCGCCAGAGCTCGCTGAGAAGTAGGACGCCGGCGGCTCACCTGCAAAACCGGCACGCTGTTTATTAAAATGGACTCGTAACCCGAGACGTTTGCACCATCAGCGTTTAACTGAACAGCGCG